>JBBYHL010047730.1:0-40206 GCA_038381835.1 Adansonia madagascariensis | reverse complement strand
CAATATTTAATGAGTTTAACTAATAAAATTAAAGAAAATGTGATAAATGGATGATATACTTTATTAATAATATTTTTCAAAACTCATGATATGATTTACTTTTTGATAAATTAATATTTTATTATATATAGACCTATTCAAGGGTCGAGCTACCCACTTGGTCCGATTGTGTCTGGCCCAGCTTTTCATATTTTTATATCAAACTAGCCTGATATTTTATTTAAATTTAATTATAATATATATGATATTTATAAAAACTATTTTTTAATGTGATAAACAGTAATTATGGCTTAAATAGATCGGTCTGGGCATGTTAAATAAGGGCTTGGGATTGAGATTTTAAAAAAATTTGGACCGTAGCCCAACCCAACCCATGAGCAAGTTTAATATATTTAAAATATAAATTATGTTTTTAATATTGAATTAAATTATTAAAAGAATAATAAAATAAAATTCATTATAAAAGTTTTGGATTTATAAAAAATTATTTAATTATAATTTCTTCATATTTATTTTTAGTATTAAATTTGGGTTCGGGTTCTGTCAGGCTCGAGTTTGGTTTTTTCGGGTTCAGGTTCTTTCGGGTTCGGGTTATTTATGGTTCGGGCTATTTTGGGCTTGGGTTTTTTCGGGTTCGGACCATTTTTGGTCAAATCGAATTTGGTTCAAGTTTAGACTCGGGTTTTTTTGAGCGGATTCTCGGGTTCGGATTCATTTTGCCACCTCTAATTGTAGGTGCTGCAATCAGCTGCTTAGAAGAATTAAAAAAAAAATTCCAATTTAAGGCACGAAACGTAATAGAATTTGGAGTAATTTGTTGCTTGTTGCGTGAGTTGGCACCATGAATGGTGGCAGGTTTTATTGCTACCAGTAGCAGCTTCATCATGTGAATAAAAGAATTTCAGCACCGCTTGGTGCTTCGTAATTTAATGGCTTATGGTAAACCCATGTGGTGCAATAGGCTCGATGTGATCAAAACCATACACGATTACAATATTTACCGCCGCAAAGGGTGCTGTTTTGGAGTCATATTTGAGGCTTGAACAAGACACAAGGCTTGCAATATTTTTGTCCTACTAGGACACTTATTTTATGTGATATTAGTAGGTCATATCTTGTATCTTTGAGACTCCTTATGCACTCCAATAGTTTGCCGTATAATACTAGTTTATGAAGCTGGTGTTTCGGTCCACATCAAATTCCTTTAATCACCAAATAAATAATTATTCAACTAGTTAATTCTTAGATAGTTTAAGATAACAATTGAGTAATATAATTAACATGTTTTATTTTCAATTAAAATGTTTAATTGGACATTATCTAATTTAATTGATTAATCTTAATTAGATTAGGATTTACTCTAATATAATTAGAATAAATGTTAATTAAGTAAGCAAAATAATTTTCTTAATAAATTAAATATAAGATTCATAATTCAATAATAACATTAACATGTTTTACCAATTAAATTGTTTAATTGGACATTATTTAATTTAGTTATTCATCCTAATTTGATTAGAATTTATTCTAATATGCTTAAAATAAATGTTAATCAACTAAGAAAATTTGTTTTCTTAATTAAATTAAATACAGGATCAAGAATAAATGTTAAAAATGGTAACTAGAGATTAAAACATAATAATATGCTCATGATATTGATTGTTGATGAATGGGATGATTGTGGACTTAGATTCAATGTGATTGTGGATAGTTGATTATTTTTCATGATATTTATTTAATAAATAAGGTCCATGTACCCTACCTTATCTTTTATTTTTCAGAGTTGTAAAATTTTTTCCTCACTTAATTCCCCTTGAATGTAACTCGAGGTTTCTTTATTTCAAATGTAATTAGATTATATTAAGTGTAAAAGTAGGATAAGTTGGGAAAATTTTGTAACATGGAGAAGGAGATCCAAGCAAAGGCACCATAAAGCTCGAGAGATTGCATTAAAGCTTGAGAAGTTTATGTATGTAATCACTTAGGAATTAACCAAGCAGTTTCCTTCGATGGCTTAAGGAAATTGTATTAGTGAAGTCCATAATCATCCAAGTAGTATGCATTATAGTAGATTTATTTTATGTGATAATTTAAATGCCATGCATGCAAATAAAGATGAGTACCTTATTTAAAATAAACAAAAGAAATCCCTTATATGTATTCAGTCACAAGCTATGCTTGATAAAGACACCTTCCATTATTCATAAGAAGATACCTAAGTTTCGATCATTGGGTTTTGTTAAGCTGACTTAAGGTCTTAGTCGTCTGAATTACTTGAGTTATGAAAAATGGGTCTTATTCAACTAATGTTGTGTTGTCTGGATGCACACAACTTGACTGCATGGTGTAAAAGGTAAAGGCTAGTTGAAATATATATTATTCATTGGGTAAGGAGTTGTCACTTAACTGATCTAGGAGTTCCATAGAAATGCAATTGGTAAGTTATGTTGCCTACCTAATTAGACATGTTGAGATTTTTTAAGCCAACTCAAGTTCAAAACATGTTGAAAAGGTCATAGCGCACTAAAAATACCTTGAAGAGATTTTTGAATAATAGTGAGGGTTGTTATCTTGAAAAATTAGTCGAAGAATCGATAAAGATTTAACACCTTGTCATTATTGGTTTAATTGCATGAAAATACTAAATTATAACTTTTTTATACTATGTTGTTGAAATGGAATTTATATTAACTGTATTGCGAGGCATATTAAACATAATAAGCCCAAAATGTATGGATTGGTATGTAAGATTGAGATGTGTTCTTAGCAGAAGGAAGGTCGCTGCCTGTACATGATTGAGTTGAATTACTCTACTATTGACTTGACCACTTGGATAGCTGATTTAGGTGTGGATCACACTTATTTAACAAAAGAACAGTAGAAAATTGAGCTTTAATAAGGTAGCTTTAAGAACGTGCAATAAAGCAAAGGTTATGACCATTTCCAATAGAATATGTACCTTATCATTGCCTTTAAGTATGACCTTGGAACTAAAAATATTTCTTTATATTCCTAGATTGTGTAGAAAGATAAATTTAATGATATCTCACTAATAATGATGGTTTCTAGTTTTGAATGAAAGGCAAAAGTTGCATTACCATTCTAAATGACATGGTCATATATTGGCCTCATCAAAGAATGGATTATTGTGCTTGATCTAGATATGCCTTGACTTAATCTAAATGTGATGAAAGCAAAGAAGAATGATCCATTAAAGACCTATATCTAGTATTATAGGCTTGAACATGTCAATGAGACTCGAGTAGCCAGTTACATAAACAAGGCTATCTTAACCATTTGATTATGAATTATATGCAAATGTTGTTTCTTTAGCAAGAAGACCAAGATTCCCTTCACTGGATAATGTGAAAAGACTAGTGATTTGTTAGGCTTAGTACATTTATATGTGGACTAATGAACACAATGACTAGAAACATAGTTCTTTATCTTTATCGATGATTATTCTATGTGTGGATATGTGTACTTAATGAAGTACAAGTCCAAAGCTTTTGAAAAATTCACAGAGTTTAGGGCTAAAGTAGTGAAACAAACAAGTAAGAGAATTCTTACTTTTAGATTCAATGGAGGAAAAGAATACTTAAGTTAGAAATTGTTAGGTCATTTGACAGAAAATGGTACTCTATTACAATGGACTCCACCTCAAAACTCCATAACATAATGGAGTGCCAAAAAGGAGAAATCAAACTTTGTTAGACATGGTTCATTCCATGATGTCTAAGGCAGACCTTTATCTTTTTAGGGATATGCCTTGGAAACTACCACTTATCTTCTAATAATATTCTAGCCAAATTTATGGATAAGATACCATATAAAATATGCTATGGCAACTCAAGATTTAGGGATGTCTAGTTTATGTGAAATGAACAATGTTTGCAAAGCTTGAAATTAGATCAAACAAGTGTAAGTTTATAGGATATCCAAAAGAAACAATTAATATTACTTTTAGAATCTAACTAAACAAAAAATGTTTATTTTAAAACATGTTATCTTTCTAGAGAAAAAAATTGTATTAAAAGAGTTTAGTGGGAGTAAAATTGATCTTGAAGAAATTCAAGACCATAAGTTAACATTTCAATTGAATCTAAGCCCACAGTTGAAGAATTATATGTTTAACTTGAGGTTTAAGAGACATAACAATGACATTAATCTAATAAGATTAAACAAGTTCCAGGTAGAGACAGATTTCTCTTAGAATGAAAGGACTTGCTTTGTGACATTGAACCTACCAGTTGTGAGAAAACAAGTCTAACATTAGTTTTGAGGCCATAAAGTTCAAAATGGATCCCATCGAGGTCAACCAAGTATGGACTTTGGTCCACCCAAAAGGATAAAACCCATAAAGTGCAAATGTGTCTTTAAGAGAAAGACCAACATAGATGGAAACATGCAAATGTATAAGACTAGACTATTGGGAAAAGGTTATAATCATGTTGAAGGCATTGATTATGAAGAAACCTTTTTACTTGTTGCCATGGTAAATTCCATTTGGATTATGCTTCATGCAGTTAAAATATCAGAATTAATAAAGCAATTACAAAAATTTGGTTTTAGAAATATCTCTGATGATCCATGTATGTATAAGAAGGCTTTAAAAGTATCCTTGATGATCTATGTGTCTATAAGAATGTAAACGGGTAGGCTATTATTTTCTTAGTGTTATATATAAATGACATAGTGCTCATAGGAAACAACATACCAATGCTTGAGGCCACTAAAGGGTGGTTGTCTAGTTAATTCTCCCTAAAGGATTTGAGAGAAACAACATATATTCTAGGAATTAAAATCTATTGAGTAGATCAAAATGAATGCTTGGCTTATCCTAATCCGCTTACATAGGCAAGATGCTTAAAAAGTTTAGAATGAAAAATATTAAAAGAGGAAACCTATTTATGGTACTTGGTGTACATTAACTTGAAAGAGCTGTGTCCTTAGACATTAGATGGAAGGGCATGTATGGAGAGGCTGAACTCTTTGTTAGAGGTTGTAATGATGTTAGCTTCCAATATGATTGGGTTGATAGCTAAATGTAAAGTAGTTTTACATTTACCTTTATTGGTGCTATTGTTAGTTAGAAAGGTTCTAAACATGAAAAAACTATAGATAACTAAAGCCAAATACATCCCTATGTGTAAGGCCATATTGGAAGACATTTGGGTGGATAAGTTCATTTGATGAACTTGATGTGGTTTCGAGTATTATTATTGTGATAATAATAGAGCCATAGCATAAGTTAAGTGTCGGTATAATGCCCTGGCTTCGTTGTGAAAGGGAACATATGAGACATAAAAAAATTTCTACAGGTTCTTTTGATCGAGACTTCTCCTTTGTAATTTGAGAAGAGGACCGTCGGACGAATTGCTCATCCAACTGGTCTCGATTAGCCACCATGAAGTGGCCAACATTTGGAGTTGCCACCAATCACTTTAGGCTAGGTGTGATCAGATGCCTATTGAAATGATATGTAGAGTTACGAAATTCGAAGCATCAATTCCATGGTCTATGTAATTTTAGGATTTGATGGTTGGGTTTGGGAGTTGGTTACATGCAACAAGGTACAAACTTTCATGTAATGCCTAAAATTAATACCTTTATAGCCATGTCTCACTTTAGTTGGTCCTTTTAGTTTTAACTTACCTTTATTTAAATATAATCCCCTTCTTATCCATGAATTTGAATAAAATAAACCTAAGTTTTAGATACAAATTTAAATCATGTAGCACACCAGAGAGGTGAGGAATATAGGAATTTTTTTATTAAAATTAGATATTCCATATCAAGTAGTAGAGAGATACTGACACAGAACATTGCTTTATAACTTAAAAAATAAATGATTTTAAAAATATGAATTCAAATTAAGTACCATGAAAAGAAACATGTTTGTAAGACCAAAAGGAAATAATATTGCATAAAATAATCACACAAAAAGGGGAAAAGGGGAAGGACGATCAGAACGTATTTCATAATTGTCATCAATTATCTAAAAATAACCAAGTCAATAATTTTAAGACAAGTTTGGATCCATTGATTAATTGAGACATGAAAATTAGGTTAAAATCTTAACGAGTTTAAAGAAATCTAGGAGAAAGAAAATTTAACTTTGATCACTTTTTTGAAAAGTAAGGTTGGAATATCTTTTTAGAAACAGGGGTTGGAGTATTCAGAAGGTGAAAATTTTAGTGATTTTGGAAAAACAAATTCAAAGAGTTAAAATCCTTATAAGTCCAAAGAAATCGGGGAGAAAAGAGGTTTAATTTTGATTACTTTTTTTTCAAAAGCAAGATTGGAATATCCCCTTGAAAACCAGGTTTAGAGTATCCTCAAAGGTGAAACTTTTACTGATTTTGGAGAAACAAATTTGAACCATTAATCTTGACAAAAGATTGGTTATTTCTTAACAAAAGGACATTTTTGACATAATTTTGAAAAAATAGATGATTTTGGATAAAAAGGGTAGTAATTAACAAAATTTGATAAAAAATGTTCATGCGTTGATCCAAGCCTAGGGGAAGACTGACACATGTTTTGACTTGAGAGGTTGATTAGGATCACTTAGAGATGTTCGAATATCTTAAAGTAGGAATTTGAATAAATTAATTAATTTTAACTAATGTTGAAAACAGGGGACAATATTGCACTGTGCTCTTTCTTAATTGTATTTTAGGCAAATTTAAAGGTTTTAAAGGTCAGGTAAAGTACCATTGGTAAGGTGACTCGATAAGTTTTAAGATAAAAATATTCCAAGAATCCCAAAAAAATCACAATCTAGGTGAAAATAATTTTTGAATTTGGATCAAGTGCGACACTGATAGCACATGTAGGGAAAAAGGTGTGGCAAATTTCAAAAAATCATTCTTGACTTATATGGAATCATTAAATCATAAAAGATGCTTTTTGGAAAAGAAACTTCATGAAAATTTTGTAAAAATACTTTAGAAAATAAAAAAAATCATTTACTAGGCAAAAATAGCCTACCACAAAGCGAGTCATTGACTCTAGGTGTTCAAGATAGCATTTGTTCAGAAAACCATATCTCTCTTATCCAAGATGATTGAGGACAAGTAAGATACAATTGGAAAGCTAATTTAATGCCCTTTGAGGGGAAAATATAAAAAAAATTCATGAAAAATAATTTAAAGTTTGAAAATGATTTTTCAAATCATAACTATAATGCTATTGGGGCAAAAACAGGGGATTTTTTATTTATGGGGTTTCTTTGGCAACAAATCAAGGCTTAAACAATCTTAGACACTTAAAAGACATTTTATTTCTAGAAATAGAATATTTGGCCTCAATAACCTTTAAATCCAGACATGAAAGACTTGATTTTCCCCATTATTAGAAGACCAATGAATAGAAAACCTTAAGCCCATATTAATCTTCATTTATTGAAGTTAACATGGCCTTAACTTGGAGGTTTTTGGAAAAAGGTTTTGACAATCATCAAACAAGCATCTTGACAAGTTTATTATGAACTAAATATAATATTCATGGCATTGAACATAGATAGCATGCTTGGACAAATGAAGATGGTATCTTGACTCGTAAATGATGGCAAAAAAATGAAAGACAATGACTAATAAGATACATGGAAGAGTTAGCCTTATGAGCAACCTTAAGAGTTATGCTATGGGAGGTGATATGAACATGTTTGAAAAAAAAACATTTGTTGAAATTTTCAGAATAACATTAAAACATGTTTTTGAAGGAAATCAAGACAAAAACATGGTAAAGCATAGAAAGGGGGTCAATATAGCATCTAAAAAAAAATACTAGGTCTACCTTGAATAAGGCTATAGATGCAATAAGAATCTTCAGAATATGGTTATGGACACATGGATATGGTTCTTTAAAATGATGAAAATGATGATAAAGAAGAAAATAAGATAAGAAAGAGATGAAAGTTATACCAAGTATCTTTAAACCTTGCTTTAGTGCTTGAGCAAAAAGCTTATTAACTTTGATCTTACTTTTTCCCTTCTTTTTGCTATTGATTAGCAAAAGAAAGGGTAGCTAAAATGAGCTTAAAGGAATGCACTAACAATAGAGGGGAGGTTTTAGATGAAAAGAGGGTAAAATAGAAGGTTTTGGAGCGATTTTTGGTGCTGACTTTGAGGAGCTATGAGAATGAAAAATATTGTCAGAGAATGATGGTTGAGGAGCAATTTTAGTGTTTGAATGCTTTTGGTTCCCCTTGCTCAGCAAAAATTAAATCTTTTATAGTCCAAGATTCAACCATCGTATTTTGAAGCTAAAATAGAGGCATTTTTGGGATCTAGCGATTTACCGTATGGCAGTTCTAGGTACTATACCCAACTGGCTATTTTCCCATTTGTTGTAGTAAGCAAAGTAGTAAAACAAAGACAGTGAAGGTGTCTGCAACATGGAGAAAAGCTAAGCATGCCCTAAACAAACCATGTTTTTCATGCAAATGTCCCAAATTTCAATTCATTTTGGGCCTAAAAAATTTGTTAAAAAACCAATCATAAGTCTAAAGTTAAGGCTTGATATGAATTTTCAATATTTTGATGCCATAACATGTTTAAATTTGAGTTTTAGTGTCATTTTATAAAGATCTAAAAATGACACAACTTTGTGTATTGATAAAACAACCTCTGTATCGATACATAATGATGAATTTGGCCTTCGAGTATTGATAGAAAGCTTTTTGTATCGATACTTAGAATAAGTTTTTGCCTAGTCTCGATACCATGAATTGCATATTGATCCTAAGCACCAAAGTTTCCTTTATCAATATTTCATTGCCAGCATCGATGCACATTCACCCAAAAGCATGATTTTAATTTCTAAGTAACCTAGTATCGATACCAAGACCTCCTGTATCGATATAAAAGCTAAAAGTATTGATACACAAAGTTTTGTATCGATACAAGCTTTGGATTTTAGGATTTAGATGCAGTGGAAGCCTTCTATCAAAACTGATTGTTTTTAATTGGAATTAATGAGCTATTTGAACTTTGTCAAATTTTTATTAACGATGACTTGAACCTTGTCTTTGTGTGCCTCATAATTCCTCATAGCATGTCTTTTCACCTCTTGGTAATACTTATATGTAAGGCTAGGATTGTATTATTTTGGACAAGGAGGCTTTCTAGGCCTTACTGGGATAACAGAGATCATTTGGTTTTGGACCAGCGAAGGAAAAATCTCCATGTAAGAGATTGGCAAGGAGTGGTTCACCTTTGTCCTTTTTCTCTTACATTCTTGTGAATAGTTTGAGTTAACCTTTGAGTTGGCTAGCATCTTTCGGATAGATCTTGGAGCATATGGATGGACTTATGGAAGCTAACGATCAATTCTAGGGTAGAGATAAGGACAAAGTCTGAATGGATCTCTTTGAGTTTGTTCTTCTTTTTTGCTATTGATGGTCAAAACTTGTCCATTTCTCTTCCAGAGGGTTCAATTCTCCTTATCTTGATCCCATTTTTGATTTTACCTATAGCGAATAGTATATCCTCGATTTCCATGAAGCCATTGTCAACTTTTGTAATAAGGAGAATAGAGAATACCCTCGAAGTCTATAGTTAGCTCTTTATTAGTAAAAGATGATTAGACATGAGAAGCTACCACTTTCCATCTGCAAGCATAGTTTTTGTAGCTTTCGTGAGATTCTTTTTTCATATTCCGAAGAGTCCATCAATCGGGAGTGATTTCTAGCAGGTGCTTGCACTATTCCAAAAATGCTTGAGCCAAATCTCTTCAAGTGCATATTTGGTTTTCTCCTAGTCTAGAATACCATTTAGATGTAGCCTAAGTCAAACTTTCTAGAAAGACATGGATGACTAGTGTTTCATCCTTGCATACTCGGCCATTTTATGATAGTAGGCAGTTAGATGCATCTTCGGCAACTAAGCCTATCATGCTTTTCAAATTCTGGGACCTTAAATTTTAGTGGAATGATCATATTTGGGACCACTAAAAGTTTTTTGGTATTATAGAGTCCTTTTCCTCGTTCCATGACTTAGATTCTTTCTTCAAGCTGGTCATATTTTTGCTATGTTTTTGAATCCTAAATTTTCCTTGATAGGCTTACTCTCGACCGTTCTAGATCATGAGCTGATTATGAAGGCACTAAGCCAAAGAGCTCATTCGATTGTAGCGTATAATCTTTTCTCCTCATTTTACTTGAATAGAGAAACACCAATTAATATTAGGGATATGCTGGACCTTAGCATTGTTCACTTTTATTCTTGTCATGCATGTCTGAATGGGTAGGTGAATGAATAATGAATGAATTAATGATGCCATGGGTCTTTGATCAGGTCCAAACATGAGAGAAATTATAGCAAAAATAACAAAGGTAAAAATTAGCATTTCGTAAACTCGAACATGCTTTTTATCATTCCTTGGATGTCTTTAGTACATCAAATTTCTCTTACAAAATTTCAAAGAACTGGTCTTTATAAACAGTCTCCTATCTTAACATCTTAATACTCCTAAAAGCATAAAAAGGATCTAATCGTTATCTTTCATCATTAAAAATTTTATTTGGTTTTTTAAATTCCTTGATCAGTTAGGGTTCTAGATTTGCCTTGAATTACAGGATCTTGGAGTCAATAAGGCTTTGTACCCTTTGCTTGAATCATATGTAGTTCTCAGTTTCATGCCATAGTGCCCCAATGCAGTAGTCGCAATGGGTGTTAGCATTGAACCATTATGGGTGGGAGGCTTTTTCTTGGGGACATAGGCAAGTGCAACCAAGTGTCTATAGAGTAAAAGGGGATACAACTCTCTATAAGTCATTAGAATGAGATTAAATTTGGACCTTCCCTATGATATTTTTTTAGTGCTAGAATTGAAAGATGGTTGAGAGGTGATAAGAGAATTTCTTGTTTTGAAAGAAATTTTGATCTATAACAACTCAAAGCCAGGGTGTTCAATCTTAGATATTGGGGAAAGTATGATAACAAGGGGTTTATCATTGGTCATTTAAGGTTGGACATTTGTATCGTGGATCCTGACATTGGGTCATGAAGTGTATAGAATTAAGTTGCTAGTGACCCTATCTCTCTGGAATAATTTATCTTCATTTGATTGAGGCTTACTAGCATTCTTGTTAAGTTTGATAACTCTCCCCTCATTTTTTGAATAATTTATCCAATTCCCTTGATGGCTCCTTTCAATGTGCTAACATGCGCTTCCCATTGATTCACCATGACCTAATCTATTTGGCCTATTATAAATGATGATGCTTCTCTTGCATATTCCCTTCCAAGAAGGACAACTAAGGCTTCAACAATTCTTCTGAGCTATTCTTTCATTTCCTGAAAATCATGCCCACGCTCTTCTTGGATGCTTTCTAAACTATTAATTCTTGCTTGAATTGATCCCTATGGTAGACCCTTTTAATGCAAGGAACAAATGAATTCAACAATATGTAATGATTTATACATGACTATTGCCATGTGTCCGACTTTAAAACTTTAGATGATCCGAAGGGCTTACCGTACGTGACTAAAAAAATACGAAGGGGTTTGGATTAAGCATAGTAATATGAAGGGGAGAAAGACTGTTGGGTGAATCGCTTATCAACTAGTCTCGACTAGCCACCATGAAGTGCCCATAAACTTGGAGTTGCCATCGATTACTTTGGGCTAGGCAAGATCGGATGCCTATTGGAAATAATATTCTAAATTATGAAACTTAAACCATCGATTTCAAAGGCTAGGCAAGATCTAAAGATTTTTTTGTTGGGTTGGGAGTTGGTTACACATAGGGAAGGATTAGCACCACAATGAAGCCCAAAAATCTATACCTACTAACTATGTCTCGCTTTGATTTTAGCTCAAATGGTTCCATTTGGTCATCATTTAGGTATAATCCCCTTTTTTATGCTTGAAGTTTTGGTGGAAACGTAAATCTAGGTTTTGAAAAATGATTTATATCAACTATGTGCATAGAGGTATAAAGAGAATAGGGATTTTTATGAAAATAGTTTTTGGATTAAATTTTAAAGATTTTGATATTTCATATTAGGCATTAAAGAGATACTAACACAGAACATTGCTGTGTAAAATTCTTTGAAAATGAACTTTAAATATGAATGCATGATAATCACTATAAAAAGGGAAATGCATTAGTAAGATGAAAAAAATTTAACAATATCATAAATAAACAATAGTAAACAAAAAAACGTAAAAATGAGAAACGATTGGAATGTATCCCATAATTATCTTTGATTATTGAAAAATAATCGAGATAACAATTTAGAGAAGGGTCTGGATTCAGTGGTGGTTTGAGGGACGAAAAAGATTTCAATCATAACGATCCAAGGTATCCGAAAGAGAGAAAATCTTTAGATATTTTGAGGTAGAAGCGAGATTGGAGTATCCCCTTAGAAAGGTGGATTAGAGTATCTGCAAAGATAAAGTTATGAAAATAATTAGGAATGAAAAGAAAATTTAATCTTTTAATAAAAATAGGGTTAAAGGATCTCCCCAAAGTAGTGGGGTTAGACTATCCCCAAAGATGAAAATTTTTGATGTTTTAAAAGAAAGTTTTTTTTTTTTAAAATGGGATTTTAAAAATAAGAAATCAATGATTTGTATAAAATATATTTTTGTCTTAAGCCTTGATCCAAGTCTATAGGGCTTGTGTTGTAGGAGAACCAAATAGGATGGATTTCAAGACATTCAATTGTTTCTAAAAAGGAGATTAAAAAATTAGGTTAAAAATAGGGGATAGTATCATGTCATCTCCCTTCCTGAATTTATTTTGGTTCATCTGAAGGCTTTAAAGGTTGAACAAGGTATCACTGGAAAGATGACTCGAAAAGGTTTAATGTAAAAAAATTCTAAAAATCCTACAAAACTATTTGCTAATTCCAAGGGTTTTGAATAGCAAAGTTTCATGAAATCATATTTCCTTTATCCGGAATGATCTGAAGGCACACGGGACACCGTTAGAAAGGTACTACGATGCCCTTTAAGTGAAAAATATCAAAAAATTCTAGAAATATCATTTATGACTTGAAAATAATTTTTCAAGCTTGGACTATGGTGCTGCCAAAGCAAAAATTTGGGTATTATTTGATATTTTTAGGTTTTTTCAAGGATAGACTTGAATCTAAGACGTTCGAATGTCCATGAAAAAAAGGATAGGTAAGATGGGTATCATGAGTTTATTGATGATGAAATAGTCCATTAACCATATCACTAAAGAGGGAATTAGACTCAAGATCAAGGATTAACACTGTAACAAAAGAAAACAACATTTTATTTCCATGAATCCAAACTTGAAAAATTTAATTTGTCCCTAAGATCAGAGGACTAATTTAATCAAAACATTAAATCTATGCTATTCCCCATTATTTGAAGGTAGCCTAGACTTAACTTTGGGGTTTTTTTTTTTGAAAATCAAATTTTTAGCAAACTAGCAAGCATGCAAACACATAAAAATGACATTTGATGAGAAAGAGATGATAAAAAATGCAAAGAGGTGACAAATAAGGTGGATGAAAATGATAACTTTATGAATGGCATCAAAAATCATTTTATGGAAGATGACATAAACATATTTAAGCAAAGAGAGGCATGCTAGAATGTTCAAGATAACATTTTTATGCCATGAGACTCCTTAATATAAAGGAAAATGCATGAACATACTCAATACTTGTTATGAAAAACATTCAAGCATGTTTTAAACATATGAAAATAGATGAAACAAGACAGAGAATGCATGAATAAAGGGCTATTTTGATGATAGAATGAAAGATAAGATATTTGGCCTACCATGCAACATAAGGCATCAAGAGAACATCAACATCCTAAGACTACTACAAAGAAGGTAATAATAATGCATGAGAATCTTAGAAGGGTCATGGTAACATAGGAAGGCCACTAAGATGATGAAAATGTTGAAAAGTTAAAGAATATTCAGAGTCAAGTGGGGAAAATATACCAAAAGTTTTAAGTCTCATCTTTTTCTTTGAGCAATAACTTTAAACTCATCTTTCTAGGCTTGAAGAGTAAGAGAGTGATGAAGGGGCTCATTAGATATGTACAGATAAAAGGGAGTTTTAAGAGGGAATATGAGTGAAATGAAAGTTTTTAGAAGGAATCCTAGTGATGGCTTTAAGGAGTTTTGAGAATGGAGAAGCATTTCTTGGTTTTTGGTGGCTGAGGAATAATGAGGGAATGTCTAAAAGTGAGGGTTCTTCTCGCCGAGAATATTTTTTTGGTAGGGTTTCTCCATCAACTGAGTCCAAGGTTAGCATATATAGCCATAATGAAAACAAAAAATACAAAAAGCAAAGGCATATTAGGGTTTTGGTGCATGCACCTTATGTAGAGATTTGGTAGTTAGCTGCCATGCAAACCCATTGGTTTGCTAAGCAAAAATAGTGGATCACGGCTACTTTATGTAGCTAAGCATTGAGAAAATTTAGCCTTACCCTTTGATAAATTGCATAATGTCATGATATGTCCTTTGTCAATGGCTATTTAGGCCTCAAAATTTTGTTTAAATCCAGTCATAAGCCCCAAGATGAAGCCTGGTATGAATTTTGATGATTTTTGGTGCAAGAAACATGTTTAAATTAGATTTTCCATCACTAGTGCAATGGCTAAAAAATGGCTTGAACTAGGAAAAAATACCTTTGTGTATTGATACAAAACATTGTGTATCGATACACAAAGCAATTTTTACCCATGAGTATCAATACAATGAAGTTGTTTTGATACCAAGAGCAAAAAATGTTTCTAGTATCGAGACTTAGATGCCTATATCAATACTCCATAGATTTGTATAGATACTCAAGCTTGTGTATCAATATATTCTGCCAAAATCATAACTATAGCTACTGTCAAGGTTTGTATCGATACAATCATGATGGGTATTAATACATCTCATTAGGTCTCGAGACCAAACCCCTATGTATCGATACTACGCACAAAAAGTTAAATTCTGGTGATACAAAAGCCTCGTATCAATACTTATGCATCAATATGACTTGCACGTGCCTGTAGCTTCTTGAATTACGTCACCTTAACTTGTGTACTCATCTGAATGACTTTGGTGACACCAAAATATTGACTTTTAATGCCTTATTTTTACATTTTTCTTTAATACAACCTATAGACAATTTAGACCTCTCAAAAAAATTTTTTGCCTAGCATTGTGTTGCCTAATAGTGCCTGGTGACATGGCACCTGGCAATCATCCCCAGTTTATTTTTTATTTTCTAATTCTATCATCGTTTAATTGAGTCCTCGGATGCCTAAAGTTGGCCAAGATAAAATGAGGTGCCGATAATGACCATGTTCAAAAGTGATGATTGGTGAAAGATATGCTATGCATGTGTGTGAGTAAACAATGTGGATGTGATGCAAAATGCTATGAGTAAATTAGAGGAAAAAATTGCCTTAATACCATTTCCATTTTATTGGTCTTTATTTTTCGATTTGCTTTCTTCCTTTTCAATTTAACTCATGATCCTTTTTTGGATAAATTTTTTACTATATTTTCTCAATAGACTTTTTTGCTTATTTTCCTCAAGGTGTGATTTTTCAACTTTTTATTGAAGAGCCTAACTATAAAAAGCATTGTATTTTGGACATGAAAGTCACATCAATGAAAATTTGCCTTGAAAAGAAAACAAGAAAACTTTAGGGCACAAACGAAAGGGCTAAGGGTAGCAAAATTGGCTTACCAAAACCAAGATTTATGTGGATAACATAACAGTGCATCCAAGTTACCCCTATTAAAATGATATGATGTCTTTAGGGAGAAATTAACCTTTAGATAGTGATGTACATTCATTATCATCTAGTGGTTTGCTAGCATTGAGCCTCCCGTTGGATAGCATAATAACATACTCAAGCAGATTCTATTCCTTCAAAGATAATACCTAGCCTTGAACGAGACCTATTGAGTGGCAACATTCACATGTTATCACTTAAAGGTTAGCCTAAGTTGAACAACATAGGGGCTTATTTGGGTAAAGTTTTGCTTTCATCAAGATAGCATGATGTCTCTTAGGGGCAAAATAATCAACCACGAAGTGATGTTCATTCATCACCGCCTTAAGTAGGCTATGTGTTAAGCCACCATTGGGCAACATAACGAGTTTTTCAGGTTGAACATGATCCTTGAGGGCAACATGGTTCCTTGTAAGTGGCAACATTCATTTTCCATCACCTACTTATTGATAAACATTAGCTATTAATCGGATAGCATAACATCACGTCCTAACACTGACATAACACGTAGGCAACAAGCCTTAATAGTTATGGTACAAGAAATAAAGGTTAGAAGTGTTTCCTTGAGTGTCTTCACTCTTTCGATCATTCTAGGAGCATGTCATATGGCCCAACAGTGTTTGGCTTATAAAGCTCACTATATGAGTTTAAGTCAACATCTCGATTAGTATCTAAATCACTTCTCTATCTGGTAAGGATAGTTGAAACACCCTGATCCTAGGCCTACCATAGGTTTGCAAAATAGGTTTGATCTAATGGATGTATTTTCCTATGTAAATGCAAAAAGGTACTCATAAGAGACATAACTGCTTCACATGTCGAAAGGTATTGCTATGCATATGCAGAGGGGTACTCGCAAAGGCGGATAGCTTCTTTCCTCCCAATAATCATGATTCTAACCTTGCCATGGAGTTTGATAAGAAGTTAGTGTATATGCAAATGTATAGTGTGTGTTTGGGGAAACAATCAAACCTTTTGTGTAGCCTTATATTACCATATTTATCAAGTCGATATTTATTTGGGAATAAGCTAGTCCCTGTCAATCACATGACAAAAATCATGACAAATAAAATATTAGTAGCCAAAAATGAAAGATGATTATAATTAAATAATGATCAAAGACTAATGAACCTAAGTACTAAGCAAGATAAGGCTAGTCGTAGGCTTAACTCTCTAAAAGTTTTGTCCCATAGAGTTACGAAGTTGTCAGCACCGCATCCTAACTTTATCACGAAAGGGAACACGTGCAACTTAAAAAATATTTGTATAGGTCCTTTTGACTAGAACTTTTTTTTTGTAATTCAAAAAGAGGATGTCGAACAAATTGCTTGTCTAACCAGTCTCGATTGGCCACCATAAAATGGCAAACACTTAGAGTCATCACTAATCACTTCAGGCTAAGTGTGATTGGATGCTTATTGAAAAGATATTTAGAGTTATGAAACTCAAAATATTGATTCCATGGTCAGTGTAATTTAAAGATTCAATAGTAGGGTTTGGAGTAAGTTGCACACAAGGTGGTATGAACCTTTCCACGATGCCTTAATTGGTACTTTTCTAGCCATGTCATACTTTAGATTCGGTCCTCTCGATTTTAAATTGGCATTATTTAAATGTAATCCCCTTCTTATACATGAATTTAAACAAAATAAACCCAAGTCTTAGATAAAAATTTAAATCACATATTCACCCCAACGAGGTGGGGAACATAGGGATTTTTGATTAAAATGTTCTTCGGATTTAGTTTTTGAAAATTGAATATTACATATCAACACTAGAGAGATACTGACACAGAACATTGCCTTATAACAATTTTGAAAACATAACAATTTTGAAAACATGGATGCAAACTAAACACCATAAAAGGTGACTTGTTAGTAAAACAAAAAAGAAATAATATTACATAACATAAATCACGCAAAAATGAAAAAAGGGGAGGGATAATTAGAATGTATCTCTAACTATTATCGATTATCTAGAAATAACCAAGTTGACAATTTTGAAGACGAGTTTGGATCCATGGATAATTAAGATATGAAGATCGGGTTAAAATCTTAACAAGTCTAGAGAAATTCATGAGAGAGAAAACTTCATTTTGATTACTATTTTAGAAAAGCAGGGTTGGAGAACCCCTTGAAAGCTAGGGTTAAAGTATCCCAAAAGGTGAAAATTTTAGTGATTTTGGATAAACAAATTTAAAGGGTTAAAATCTTAATGAGTTCAAAGAAATCCAGGGATAGAGGAAATTTAATTTTGATTATTTTTTATGAAAAGCAGGATTAGAGAACCCCTCGAAAACTAAGGTTGGAGTATCCCCAAAGGTGAAAACTTTAGTGATTTTGGAAAAATGAATTTTGAAGGAATGTTGACAAAAATTAGATAATTTCTTGACAAAATTACATTTTTGACATATTTTGACAAAATACGTGATTTTGGATAAAAATGTATTGATTGACAAAAGTTGATAAAAAATGTTTGTGCCTTGATCTAAGCTTAGGGGAAGATCATTGCATGTTTTAACTTGAGGGGTTGATTGGGATCACTTAGAGGCATTTGCTTGGAGTAGATATTCAAATAAATTAATTAATTTTAACTAATGCTGAAATAAAAGATAGTACCATGCTATCCTCTTTTTTGATTTTATTATAGGTGAATTCAAAGTTTTTAGAGGTTAGATGAGGTACCATTGGAAAAGTGAATTGATAAGGTTTAAGTAAAAATATTCTAAAAATCCTAAAAAATTGCATTGCAGGTGGAAATAATTTTTGAATTTGGGTAAAGTGCAACACTAACAGGACATGCAAGGGAAAAGGCATGGTGAAATCTGAAAATCATTCCTAACATATACGAAATCAGTAAATCACAAATGATACCTTTTCAAAAAGTGAATTTCATGAAATTTTTATAAAAACTGTCTTAAAAATCTGGAAAGTCACCTGATGGGCCAAAATGGCCCAACAAAAAGTAAATCACTAATTTTAGGGGTTCTAAACAACATTAGTTAAAAAATTATATCTTCCTCATTCGAGACGATGTGAGGGCAATTGAGATACCATTAGAAGGCTAATTTGATGCCTTTTTAAGGAAAAATATCAAAACATTCATGAAAAATAGTTTAGAGTTTAGAAATGGTTTTTTAAATCATGACTACAGTATTGCTAGGGCAAAAACAAGGTATTTTCGGTTTCATAGGATTTCTTTGACAACAAATTCAGGCATAAGCAATCTTAGACACTTAAAAGGCATTTTATTTATGAAAACAGAACATTTTGCCTCAATAACCCTTAAAGCAAACATGAAAGGCTTAATTTTCCTTAAGATTACATAAAAGACTTTATGCCCTTATTAATTGTCATTTATTGAAGTTAACATGGCCTTAACTTGGGGGGTTTTTTAAAAAGGTTTTTGACAATCATTAAACAAGCATCTTGATAAGTATGTTATGAACTAAATAGGACATTCTTGACAATGAACATAGATAGCTTGCTTATACAAATGAAGATGGTACCTTGACATGTAAATGATGACAAAAACGAAAGACAATGACTAATAAGATGCATGGAAGAGTTAACTTCATGAACAACCTCAAAAGTCATGCTATGGGAGGTAATATGAACATGTGAAGACGAGAAAAAGTTTTTTGAATTTTAAAAAAAACATTAAAACATGTTTTTGAAGCAAGCCAAGCACGTAAACATAGTTAAGCATAGTAAGGGGGTCAATATAGCATAAAAAAATCCTAAGTCTACCACAAACAAAGCAATAAGATACATGAGGGTCCTAGGAATATGGTCATTATCACATGGATATGGCTCTCTAAATTGACGAAAAAGATTATAAAAAAGGAAAATAATATGAGAAAGAGATGAAAGTCATACTAAATAGCCTCAAACCTTGCTTTAGCCCTTGAGCAAAAACTTGTCAATTTTAACCTCACATTTTCCCTTTTCTTTGCTATTGATTAGCGATAAAAGGGTGGCCAAAACAAGCTTAAGGGATTGTGCTAACAATAAAGGAAAGGTTTTAGATGAAAGATGATGAAATAGAGGGTTTTAAGGGTTTTTGACGGTGGCTTTGAGGAGTTACGAGAACTAAAGGCTTTTTCAAAGAATAATGGATAAAGAGAGTTTTTTTAGAGTGTTTGAATGTTTCTGGTTCCCCTTTCTGAGCAAAAGTTGAATCCTTTTATAGTCCAAGGTTCAGCCAATGCATTTTAAAGCTAAAGCAAGGACATCTTTGGGTTTTAGCCATGTACATATAACAGCTCTAGGTATTATGCCCAACTGACTTCCCATTGGCTGTAGCAAACAGAATAGTGGACTAGAGAGGATGAAGATGTGTGGATGGAGAAAAGCCAAGCATGCCCCATACAAACCATATTTTTCATGCAAATGTCCTAATTTCAAGCCGTTTTGGGCTTAAAAAATTTGTTGAAAACCAGTCATAAGTCCATAGTTAAGGCTTGGTATGAATTTTGATTTTTTTATCCAAAATGTGTTTAAATTTTTTTAGTGTCATGGTAGAAAGGAGTGAAAATGGCACAAAATTGATAAATTTTGGCCTTGTGTATTGGTACAACAACCTCTGTATTGCTACATAGTGATGAATTTGGCCTTCTAGTATCGATACAAAGCTTCTTATATTGATACTTAGGACAAAATTTTCCCTAGGTCTTGATTAAATTGTGTGTTGATACTAAGCACCAAATTTTGCTTTATATCGACACCTTATGGCCTGTGCATGGTTTTAGCTTCGAAGGAACTCAGTTTCGATACCAAGACCTCCTATATCGATACAAAAGCTAAGAGTATCAATACACAATGTCTTGTGTCGATACAAGCTGTGGTTTTTGGGTCTTTGATGGTGTGGAAGCCTTGTATCAAAACCTATAAGCCATATATCAATACTTACTCATGTGAATATGGATTTTATGTACCTTTGGCTCCCCAATGGCCTTACCTTGGCTAGGATTGATAGATGATTGACCTGTGTTTGCTCAAATAACCTTGAATAGCACCTCGAATGTGACCTTTGATGCCTTTTTCTCATTTTTCTTTAATTTGGCCCCAGGTCATTTCACACCTTCCCCTAAAAAAATTCTTTTAGCTAACACTGATTGCCCAATAATGCCTAGCAACATGATGTTAGGTAGTTGTCCCCATTTTTATTTTCATTATTTTGTTTATATCACCTTTTAGTTAAGTCCCAAGATGCTAGAAATTAGCCTAGACAAAATAGGTTGTCTACACTAAGGAACAAAGGTCTCATCATAAGTCCAAACATGTACTTTAGCAATATAAAGTAAGTAGAGACTTTATCAACTGACATGATATATGTATGGAAAATGTACCTACTAAGGATAATTGATCCTTTCACTAAAGCATTGACCCGCAGAAACATCATCGCCATATGAATAGTATGAGACTTAGACATATGGGTGATTTGCTTTAATGTTAATGGGAGATTGTTAGTTTAGCCTTGTAAGCCAATCGAATTTGCTTGTTACACACTGGCTTTTAGACATATTGTGTAAAATGCATTATATATTATTAATGTTAATGAGGTTGTTCTTTATCCATAAGTTATAATATAATTATTAGTAATAGCTTATGAAGATAAAGCCTGTGAAAAACATTAGCTTTGCAAAGAAATTATAAAGAGTTACAATTATGAGATCCTCAACATCAAAGCCATGTTTCTAAAACTATTCTTGGTCATCATATTGTCAAGACAGGAAATTTATAATGCATAAAGATTGCATATGTAAGCCACTGAACATGTCTCATAAATTAAAGTTTAGTGATACTTAAGGATAACATATAGGTTCATGCTATGGTAATAAGTTCACTGAACATGGCCTGCTATAAGAGTTTCATTTGGTATTTCACTGAAGTGTCTATGAAAAATACTCTCATGTGTTAGTAGTGTAAGTGATCCTTAGACTTGTAACATTAGTCATTTTGTACGTGAATTATCATACTTAGAGATCATTACAAATGGATCCATGATAGATGGATACAAAGATAAAAGTGGTTTTGGGTATGATATACAAAAGGTGAATGAGTGGTCTAAAAAGGATTCATCACCCTACATGATTTGAAGGGACATATCTAACATGTACCTGGCCTAGTGTTAACTCAAATACCTTAGCCAAGACAATATTGATTATGGAGTTAACAGGTAGGTGTTGCATAGTAATATTCAATGGTCTAAGACTAGACACTGAACCATGCTCTTGTTAATTCTACAATATATGATGAAATGATTGATTACACTAACCTACTATGCACTAAAAGGCTTGTCAAAACTGTATTGACTCTCTTGGCATTTAGGTCAACTTTATGGATTGCTAGATGCCATTCATGGTCTATAAATATAAAATTTTTATTGACAACATGTTAGGGGCCTAATAGGTCACACACATAAAGATGATTTATGGAATAAAAATATGATTGGATTAATTTGTAGAGATATTGATTTCTTAGGGACTTAATGAATAATTCAATTAATTTAAGCACCTAAGTGTAATTATACCTTAAAGTGCACTAAACCCTAGCTATATGTTGACATATTTTGCCGTCATTACCAATTAGAGATTGACACCTTTTGTCATTCTCATCAAGTTTAGCCATTCAGCTAAAGTAAGGGAAAAATGTTTTCCTTTTCGGTTCTTTTAGATGAAAAAGGTGCTTGATCAAGGAGAAGGCTTATGAAACCTAAGTCACTAGGATGACTCTGAGCAAAACATTATCCCAAACTTGTAAAGGTTTCTTGAGTCACCCGTATGGATCACCATTGGAGGCTAAACAATTGGACGACTTTGTTTTGCAATAATCGAGCTAAGTGTGCAAGAACAAGTGGATTTCAATTATAACAAGGATCTTAACAATCTTGGATTGAGGTAGATTTTTGTTTTCATGCTCTTGAATTGTTGGATCAATTAAAAATGCACAAATTGATCCTTCGAGGAATTTGATATGTTTATTTAATTTTTTTCATTGTTAATTTAATAATTGTTATTAAATTTATTATTTTATTTGTTTGAGTATGGCTTAAATTTTAACATTTCCTGATTGTATATTTATGTTAATATGCATAGAAAGTGGATTAGGCAATCATGCCACTCTAGTGTAATTGATTACTTTATGTAATATAGTTATTTTATCACAGTTAGATAAAGTGAAATAATCAAAATCACAACATAATGATTAATTAGCAAAGATAAAAAAACATAGAGGGAGATTTGGAAAAAAGAGTTTGAGCAGAGTTTTTCTTTCATTTTTAGATTCCTTTATTTAAGTTTTTCTTTGATGACTTTGGATTTCTTACATTGTTAGAATAAAGGGAAAAGTGGTAGAGATCTTTTTGGAATTTTCTTAAAAGTTTTGGACAGCAAAGGGAAGATTTTTGATAGTTAGGTTTCTAAGTTTTCCCTTTTAGATCTAAGCTAATATTAACTTCTTTTCTTTTTTTTTTTTGTAAATTGGGTTTAATAGAGAGGTCAAGGAAATTAAGAAGCAGGTTTAAGTGAATTTTTAAGAAGTCTGGATGCTGGAATATGGTGCAAGGTAGTGGTTGATAATTCGATTGTGGATTGATTCATCAATCTTTGCATTTTTCATGGGTGTTTTTGGGTTTCACTTTAAAGTTTCAGCACTAGAATCTAGAAAACTATAGCAATAGATGGTAAAGCATTACCTATTTTTGGAGATTGGGAAACAATGATGGTTTGAGTTCTATTAAGATGAGCTTTTTATGGAGTGTAAGAAAATTAAAGTTTTAGAAGAAAGTTTTAAGATATATACATCTAAGGTCAGGTTGCACAAGATCCGCAAGTTGACCTACGCATAACACAACCAATTTGCATCCAAACCCTTTTTATTTTTCTATTTTCAATTTAATTTAATTGTTTTATTTATTTATTATTTATTATTTTATCATACTAATTATTTAATAACTTGTTTTATTTTATAAAATATTTGTATATTTTTCTTAATTTCCTGTCATTTGTTTTTTATTTTTGTTTATTTTTATTCTTAATTTATGAATTTGATGGATTATTTGTTTTTCCTTAATAATTTATTCTTTAGGTAAAGATTGGGTTTTTATCCTCATAATTAATTTGCTTTATTTTTGGAATAAAGAAAATTTGATTAGGTAATGTTTTTAATAAGAGGTTTAGAAAAATCAAAATAGAAATTCTCTTAAAGTATTTTATTCTTATATAATAGATACATAATGAATGATTAATTAATTTATGGAGTAAATTAAAATCTTTTTGATAATGAACTTTAAGAGGCCACAAATGAGTGATATTTAAGAAATTTCTAGATGTGAAAATTTTCTAGAATGATAAAAAGTTTTGAGAAAAATTTCAATACCAAAGATCGAGATTTATATCTTCAACAGAATAAAATGTAAGGAAAGTTAAGTTATAAAAACATATTAAGTATGAAGAAAGTTTCGCAAAATTAGATTTAAGACATCTTTCGTAAAAAACTCAAATATTCCAATGACAGAGCTAATTTATTGAAAAAATGATTTCTCTTATCTACTCTTATGTGAAGAATTTGTTTTAGGAATATTTCAAGAATAGTATAATTAAACCTAAAAACTTTTTCCAATAATTAATATTAGAATATTGAAAATTAATTAAAACTAAAGAAAGATTATGTGGATATGATGAATTTAAGGTGCAACAAAAGTTATTAGGTACTATCCATGGGATAGGCATTGTGGAATGCTAATCATTCTGTACACAAAACTAGACTTTTGAACCTAGTTTTAAAAATGTAAACCAAAAGCTATTACTTTTAAGATGTCCTGGTTAAGCTTATTCTTAGCATTATTAGCTTTGAATTAATCTTAGTTTTGATAGAATGAAAACTTTAGTTTTATTAGCTTGTAATTAAATGTTTTCAAGTTAATATTTTTAACGAACTTTTCTTCCTTAAGTCGCTTAAGACTTCATAATTTCTAAAGAAAGATGTTTCAAATACATACTAATACTCAAAATATGTTTGAAACATGTTTTAGTAAGTTTTAAGTCAAGAAAAACCATTTTATAAGGTGTTTTTAATGTAAATATTGACCTAGTGCATGTTAGTATCGATGCCAAGCTAAAAACCCCATAAGTATCATTATAATAGCCTAAGTATTGATACATAATTTTAAGTGTCGATACAAACCCCATAAGTATCGATACAATGTTTTGTAATTACTAAGGTTTATGGGAAACCCTTATTTGTATTGATAAAACCCATGCCAATATTGATAGAATAAGCTAAGTATCAATAAAAGTGTTCTTTGTATCGATACTAGGAATTGAAAATTCACTAGGTTTTGAGAACTACATCCTTGTATCGATACCAAGTTCAAAATAAGCAAAAAATTCAAACATATATTGATACCACATCATATGACTTAAGATTAAAAGAGTGTATTTCAATGATAACTTAAATTTATGAAGCTTTAATGACTCCAAACCTTAGTTGAGCATTACCAATGGCCATATTAAAGATAAGGCTATAACTAAGCCTCTCCAACACCTCTATAATTAGATAATCAAGAAGAGAAAAAGCATATAGCCATATCATTCATTTTTACAAGCTTTAAAGTAGTTCTTTCATTGTATAGGATTAATCCTTCCTAGTTTTCATTATATTCTTTGTATTATATTACTGTAAACATCTTTCTTATAGCTCAAGCCTAAAACACTCAACCATCTAGAGGTTATTTTTCTACACTAGAAATCATTATAGAAAAGAGGATGTTACTATCTTAGCCATTAGAAGGTAGAGAGGTTACTGTTTTATCCTGAAAAGATAGAGAGGTTACTATCTTAGCCATGAAAGATAGAAAGGTTACTATTTAAGCCTTAAAAGATATAAAGGTTTCTACTTAGCCTTAAAAGTAGGGAAAAGATTCTACTCAGCCATAACAGATAAAAGGTTCTATCTTAGCCATAAAAGATAGGAAAGATGTTCTATCTTAGCCTAAATAAAAGATAAGGAGTTGTTAAGGTTATTCCTTACCCTTGAAAGGTAACCAATTCAAGATAGTGAATTGGGAAATCCTCAGCAAGTGAGGCCATGGAAGAAGATGTAGGCAAGTGAGATCAAATCTTTATAAATCATCATGTTTGTCTTCTATAGACACCTCATTTTGTCTTGGCCAATTTTGGCATCCTAGGACTTAGGTGAAAGATGAAAAAAATCAAAAAATAGAAATAAAAACTGAGGGATGACTGCTAGGTGCTGTATCACTAGGCACTATTAGACAACATGATGCCAGGCGAAAAAATTTTTTTGGAAGCTCTGAAATGCCTATGGGACACCTTAGAGAAAAATGTAAGATGAGGCATCAAAGGCCGTTTTTCATGGTTCATCAAAGTCACTCAGATGAGTACTCGGACCAATTTCCCATATTTATGTCCAAGTTAAGGAAAATAAAGAAGCCGTGAGTACAAGTAAGTTTTATTGGTGCACAAGTATTGATACGAGGCTTTATGGGAATAATAATTTGAATTTTCACATGTAATATCAATACAAGAGAACCAGAGATGTAGTATCGATACCTAGCATGTCTGTATTGATACAGACCTTGGCAGTAGCTAAAGTGATGATTTTTGGCAAAATGTATCGATAAACAGCATGAGTGTCAATACAAGTCCATGAAGTATCGATACATGCCTCTAAGTCTCAAGACTAGAAGTATTTTTGCTTTTAGTATCGATACATAGTTCATTGTATCAATACTCATGGGTAAAATTGCCTTGTATATCGATACATAATATTTTGCATCAATACACGAAGACATATTTGCCTAATTCGAGCCATTTTTCAACCATTGCACCATCGATTTAAGATCTGATTCAAACATATTTCTTGCACCAAAAATAATCAAAATTCATACCAAGCTTCATTTTTGGGTTTGTGATTGGATTTAAACAAAATCTTAAGGTCTAAATAGTTAATTACAAAGGACATTTCATGACATTAGGCAATTTGTCAAGGGTAAGAATGAACTTACCCAACGCTTAGTTGAATAAAGTAGTTCAGATCCATTATTTTTGCTTTGCATGACAATTGAGCACTATACCTGAACTCTACATAAGGTACATACACCAAAACCCTAAAATGCCCTTACCCTTTTATCTTTTGTCTTCATGGCTACGTGGTTATATAAGCCAACCTTGGACTCAGCTGAAATAAAAGAAAGAGATTCCCAGTAGAAAAACTCCTACTCATTCCTTTATTCCTTCTATTTTTTCCACTCCCACTAAAAACTAAAATAAAAAACACTCTTTTCCATTTTCGGATCCCTTCAAAACCATCACCAAAAGTCCTTCCAAAAACCTTCATTTCACTCATGGTCCCTCTTAAAACTCCCCTTTATCTGCACCTAACTAAAAAGCCCTTCCTTTTCATCACTCTTTTGCTGTTTAATCCAAAAAGGTGAACTTCAAAATTTCTGTTCAAAGAAAAAGCTAAAGCTTGAAATTTTTGGTACATTTCCTGCACTTGATTTTGCATATTCTCTAATTTTTTAACATTTTCATCATCCTAGTGACCTCTCTATGTTACCATGACCCTTCTAAAGTTCTCATGTATTGTTCCTACCTTGTTTGTGGTAGTCTTAGAGTGTTGATGCTCTTTTGTTGCCTTGATGTTGCATAGTAGGCTAAACATCTTATCTTTCATTCTGACATCAAAGCAACCCCCTTATCTAAGCATTTTTTTATTATATTTCATCTATTTTCACATGCTTAACACATGATTAAATGTCTAACTTAACATGTCTTATGTATATTCATGCATTTTCTTATGTTTAAAGGAGTCTCATGATATAAAAATGCTATCTTGACAACTTTAGCCTATATTCTTTTGTTTAAATATGTTCATACACCTTATTTGTCATCTTCTCAGATTTTTGGTTACCTATTTCCATGTTAACATGTCACTTGTGTGTGTTTGCATGTTAAGTCCTTGTTCATCTTAGTGCACATTATGTTTTGTTTATGTCATTCCTGTCAAGATGCATGCTTGTTTGTTAAAAATATGATTTTTAAAAGAAATCCCCAAGTTAAGTTCATGCTACCTCTAGTAGATAAAGAATAGCATGGACTTACTGCTTTCATAAAATTGGTCTTCCAATCTTGGGGGTAGATAAATATTTCAGCTCTAGATGCATGGTGGAATAAGTTCATTTTTCAAAATAAAAAGATATGCTTTTTAGTATTAAGCTTTGATCTTAAACCCTATGTCCCTTTTAGTAACACAGTCAAGAGGCTATTCCATCATCCCAAACTACTCTAGGATTGTGGAATGAACTTGTGAAGCCTATGTTACTTCCTATCATGGACATTCAGATGTCCTAGACTTGAGCCTATCTTTGAAAAAAACTAGAATATCGAATAATCCCCCTATTTTTACTTTTAGCAGCACTGTAGTTTAGATTTGAAAAATTGCTTTTGAACCACAACATATTCATTTCAATTTTTCTAATATTTTCCCTTAAAGGGCATTAAATTAATTTTCTAATGGTGCCTTATTTACCCTCAGATCAACCCAGACGAGAGAGTTATGAGTTTTTGAACTTTTGCTGTTTGGAACCCCTGAAACTAGTGCGCAATATTTTGTTTAAGCTATTTTGGCCCATCAAATGATTTTTAGGAGATTTTTAAATATTTTTCTTATAAAGTTAACAAAACCCCCCTTTCAAAAAGTATTATTCACGATCTAACGATCCAAATTAAGCTTAGAACAATTTTTTAAATTTTAACGTGTCTTTTCCACTGCACATGCTACTGGTGTCAAGATAGACCAATTTCCAAAATTAATTCCACTTAGAAAGTTATTTCCTAGGATTTTTGCAATATTTTGACATTAAACCTTATCGAGTTATCTTTCTAATGGTGCCTTATTTACCCTCTAAAGCCTTTGGATGCACCTAAGATAAATACAGGGAAAGAGATGACATAATGTTGTCTCTTGCTTTTACCTTATTTTTCAAAGCTCCTTTTATTGAGACGTTTGAATGTCTCAAAATGCATCCAGTTGGTTCCTCCACAACATTAGCCATTTTTGACTCGAATCAGGATTAAAATACAAAAATAGGATTTCATATTAAAATTTTCACTAATAGAGATACTCTAACTCCATTACTTAAAGGGGATACTCTAACCCTATTTTTAATTAAAAATTTAAATTTTCTCTTTATTCCTAAATGTTTTCCTAACTTAGGGGATACTCTAGCCCCACTACTCTGAGGAGATACTCCAACCCTATTTTTAAAAAAAAAGATATACAAATTTTTTCTTTTTTCTTAAATTTTTTTAACTCTATCTTTAGGGATAGTCCCACCCCATCTTTTTGAAAGGATACTTTAACCCTACTTTGCCTCGAAAACATCCAAAATTTTCTCCCTTCTAGATGCCTCAGGCTACTTTGATAAAAATCATATTTATTCTTCAAATTACCATTGAACCTAGACCGATCTCTAAAATTGTCATCTCAGTTATTCTTCAATAATCGAAAGTAATTATGAGATACATTTCGCTTGCCTCTCATTTTTATGTTTTTTGTTTGTGATTGCTTGTTTATGATGTTATTATGTTTTGCTTTTTCCACCTTACAAACTCATTTCCTTTTGTAGTGATTATCGTGTATCCATATTTAAGATTCATTTTTCCAACAAAATTTACAAGGTGAAGTTTCATGTTGGTATCTCTTCAGTGCCTAATAGGGAATATCAAAATTTTCAAAACTCAATCTGGACATTATATTCATAAAAACTCCCTATGTTCCTCACATCTTTGAGGCCCATAGATAAGATAATTTTTTTAAAAAGAAAAACCGGATCTATTTTTATAAAATTTCATGCATTAAATGGAATTATATCTAAATAAAGACTAAATGGAACCGATTTAACCAAGACCAAAGGGAGATATAGTTAGTGGGTATTGATTTCAAGTGTCACGAAGAGGTTTGTACCTCTTTATGCGTAACCAACTCTCGAACCCAACCATCGAACCTTTGGACCATGTAGACCATGAAATTGATGTCTCGAGTTTCGTAACTTAAAATACTGTTTTCAATAGGCGTTCGATCTTGCCTAGCCTAAAATGATCAGTGGTGACTCTTAGTTTTTGGCCACCTCATGGTAGTAATTTGAGACTCGATTAGATAAACGATTGCCTCGATTGTCCCCTTTTCCTTCATTTTACATGCCTAATCCAAATCTCGAACATGGGATAGCTCAAAGGCTTAACCATAACCACCCATCATTTACTTTTAAGCCGAGTAGGCTATACCCTTCGGATCATCCGAAGTTTTAAAGGTGGGCACATGGTGACGCTTTCTATCCCTTATTCATTTATTTTGTTTATTTCACTTACTTACAACTCCAAAGTATTAAGGACTAAGATTTCTCAATTGGCATATTCAAAGTTTTATTCCAAAAAAATTTTTAAGAAATTAATTCACTCCATATTGATTTCTCTTACAACATTTAAGGTTTAACAATTAGTATCAAAGATAGTATCTCATTCTATGGGCTTAACATCTTTGAGCAAGATCCGTAGAAGACCAAGCAAATGGTAAGTGGTGATATTTTTAGAATAAGGCTTGAAGGATATTTAATCATGAGGCCTTCTCTCTTTAATGGAAAAGATCATACATATTAGAAGACGAGGATGAAGTTACTTAACCATGTGTGGAAGATAATTATGAATGGTCTAACCATCCCAATGAAGGTGGTGGGAGACAAGTAAGTCTTTCAGGAGTAAAGTGAATGAGATAAAAGAGAACCAAAATGGCTTAACTCAATACCAATGCCAGGCACTCTCTCATTTAAGTGTTAGGGCCAAATAAGTAGAACAAGGTGTTTTTATGTGACAATGCCATAGAAATATAGGATAAGTTGGCTAGCACACATTAAGGTTTCAATCAAGTCAAAGAATCAAAGATAAGCATGCTCACCTTTGATTATAAGATGTAAATCGGAGGATATCATTAAGGAGAAGTCTGATAGGTTTATAGACATTGTTAATGGCTTAAAAGGTATTGGGAAGACGTATCCCAACAAGGAGGTGGTCAAGAAAATGCTTAATAGCTTCCCTAAGTCATAGGAATCTAATGTGACTAAAATTGAAAATCGAAAGACCTTAACTTCTTTGCCTTAGATGAACTCATTGGATTGGTTTTCACTTACGAAGTGAAGATGAATCATGAAAAGAAGCAACTAAGGAAAGTTGGAGTTCAATTGAAGGCCTTCATATATGAAAAAGATGATAAAGAAGATGGTAAAGATAAAAATATGGTCATCCTTGCCAAGAACTTCATAAGGTTTATCAAGATGAATAAAGAAAAATCATCTTAAAGAAGCAAATTTGAAAAGTAATGTACCACAATTGCAACAAATATGGCCATATCAAGTAGAACTACTTTTTTGTTGAAAATAACAAAGAAAAAAAAGAAAAAGAAGAAGAAAAAAGCATTTATAACCATTTCAGGGATAGCGACATTTTTTATGATGAATAATCCGATGATGAAATACCTAATATTTGCTTCATGGCCTTTGATGAGCCCGAGGTAACCTCAAAGTCTTCAAATTTAAATTTTTACACATTTGATGAATTGAAAGATGCATTTGATGAACTTACAATGGAGTTTGAGAAAATTAACTCTAAACATAGAAAAATGATTTCTAAATTAAAAATTAAAAATGATTTATTATTGAAATCAAAAGTTAAGTTCGAAAATGAAAATAAAGATTTATTATTTTAGAAAAATCATTTTAAGATAGTATGGCCAAATGCTCACATTGCAATTGTCATGGTCATAATTTACATATTTGTCCAATTAAGAAAAAAATTTAAAATATGGCAAATATAGGTACCAAAATGTACAAGGGACTTAGTAACTAACCTTCAAGGAACCAAGTCAATTTTTGTACCAAAAATCAAGTGAAAGTCTCATGTAGGTATGTTGGAGCAATGAGGAGCAAACTAATACAATTGGATGTTCCAGACATATAAGGAAGTGTGATGGGTAACTTATAAAGATTAAGCTTGTTTTTCATATGTGGTTACTTATTTATGTTATATATATATGTTTATATATGTTTATGTGTTTATTTATTTATATATAGAAGTTCCTTTACTAAAATTTTTTTAATATTTTTGGATGCAAAATGATTTTAATAAAAACACATATCTTGTATCTTGAATATGTATGAGCTTGATTAAATATGCATTTGAAATTTATCGGCTTAATGATATGTTTAATTGATTTGTGAAATGATGTTATGAAGCTTTAACTCAACATGATATTATGCATAAAAGTTTGATTTGAATAAAATTCATGTTTTGGGTTATTAGAAAAGCTCTATGCATGATTAAATAATATGCATATCCTCAAGGGGAGCATTTAGAGCTTAATTATAAGTTTTTATGCTATAAACATGCTCTTAGCAAGTTTTTAAGACTCTTTGATGGTTTATGTTTAATTTCAACTTTATGAAGCTTAAAATGTTTGATCTATTGTTTACTCATGATTTATGGCTTAAACAAGTTTCATCCATAATGTTATCATTATAAACTTATGCATATATGGTTTAAATGAAAATTTTTTATTTTAAGACCTTTGGTTGTATATTTCTTGAACTTAAAATTGTTTATATGACCAAATATGCTAGATCATTTTTAAAATGATTTTAAAAGCTATTTTTATTGTAACTTTTAATTATTCAAGTGAGTTTCAAATGTTTAAAGTTTGCATTAGAATTTAAAATCATGGGTTTTGGAAATGAAAATTGCATGTTTTTTAAGTATTTTTCGATAAACTTAAAGGAATAATGATACCTTGAGCTTTCTAATGATACTACGAACAAAAGCCTAGGAAAGTCTAGAAATATAAGGCCTGTATCAATATAGAACCCTTTATATCAATATAATTCAGCCTGTATCGATATTCACCTAACTTGCATCAATACATATGGCTCATTTTGAGTAATTCAAGTTACCTTTGGTTCAAAAGTATATGTTTGATCATTTCAACGGGTTTTCACTTAATATGCTTCATTTTTATGATTTCTAAATCTTGATAAACATACTCATCTCATGCTTGAACCTTTTAATTGAAAAATTGATAAGTATACCACAAATCACATGCATGAATTATTGTATTAAGTGCTTATTTTTTATTTATGATTCTTTTATGTACAAAATAATTTTTGTGCTTAATTTGAATATTTTTCTTTACAAAATTACAATTGGTACCATTTGTGCTAAATACAATTAATTGGTCTTTGAATGTTTTCTTAAATTAACAATTTGTATTAGTTATGTTCAATAAAAATCTCATTTGCCAACAAATGGTATCATTTTTTTCTTTCCAAATTAGTGCTTATTGAAAATCTCCTTTTCAAATGTTTTTACATATATTATCCTTTATATCTTGGTACTACTAATGTCTATTCCTTGCCAAGATTTCTCTTAAGTTTATAGAAGGTTTCATGGAGAAAGAGCTACTCTTGAGAAGATGATCACTTGCATCACAACAAAAAGAAGCAAACAAGTATGCAGCCTCACCAAATCAAGCTTAAACCTTCAATGGATTACTCAAAACTTAGATATATGGACTCAAAGTCAAAATAAGCATATCAACAAAGCTTGGTAAGGTTAAGGTAACATGATATTAAGTTAAGCATTTTTTATATCTCTTGTGCTAACAATTGTTCCAACAATTGGTTTCCTATATCTTTTATCATGCCTTGACTCTTGGTTTAAGATGCTTATCTTTGATCTTTATGCATGTTTATTGGTTAAGAAAAACCATCTTTTGCCATAATTGAAATATACCCCATTGCAATTACATGCTAAAGTTGCATATAAAGACCTTATGTACAAACATTTAGTATATTCTTTTATGAAAATGATTAGCATGATGGTTTATGTCTAAAATTGTTGAAATTGATCTACTGTCAATTTATTATATGAGTAAATGATATTTTTACCTATGGAAAATTTTCTATATTTTACTTAACAAATGCTTTCTCAAACTTTTTATACAATTACTCGAGTGATTATGAGTAGATGCACATGCACTAAAAATCCAACATTAGGTATTTTTCATACTTATAAACAATAATTGGGATTTGTTTTAATAACAACTAGTATGTCTTCTATACTCATAATCTTATTTGTGCTTAAAAAGCTTGCAATTGAATACATGAAATTTGAACTACAAATGCACTTCAGTGTCTATATATTTTTCTTAACAACTGGTATACATGTTTTTAACTATTTATTGATTTGTATACATTGCATGAATTCTTGCTTGACTAATCACCCTTAGGTTTGAGTTAAACTACCTTTTGTTATATAACAAAAGGGGAAAAGTTTTAAGGGTTAATTTGTTTGCTTTAATTGAATACCTATATGAAAGCAAATATAAGGGAGAATTATTTCATGTGTTTATAATGTTTATATCCCATGCATATGAAATGGTTTATGTTGGTTTATAGTATTATGGCCAAATATGACTTGGTTTGCCATTACCAAGTTTTTACGAAAGCATTTTATAAAATCTTCATATCTTCAAACAATGCTTCTATTAAGGAGTAGTTTTTATTGATAATATTTAAATGCTTAAGGAAGAGTTTGTACAAGCAAACTCACCTTAAGTTTTGTCATATTAAAAGGGGGGAGATTGTTAGCTTTATTAGCTTTGAATTAATATCAGTTTTAAGATAATGAAAACTTAAGTTTCATTAGCTTGTAATTAAATGTTTTCAAGTTAATATTTTTAACTGAGTTTTCTTTCTTAAATTGCTTAAAACTTCATAATTTCTAAAGAAAAATGTTTCAAATGTATACTAACACTCAGAATAAGTTTGAGACTCATTTTAATAAGTTTTAGGTCAAGAAAAATCATTTTATAAGGTGTTTTTAATGTTTGTATCAATCTAATGCATGTTAGTATCAATACCAATCTTAAAACCCCGATAAGTAGCAATACAATAGCCCAAGCATGGATACAGAATATTAAGTATTGACAGAAACCCCATAAGTATCGACACAATGCTTGGCAGCAGCTAAGGTTTGCATGAAACTCTCATTTCAATTGATACAAACCATGCTAGTATCAATACAATAAGTGAAGATTGATACAAGTGTTATTTGTATCAATACCAGACTTTGAAAATTCATAAGGTCTCGAGACCTACATCCCTTATTGATACACAAGCTTTAAAATAGGCAAAAAATTTAAACCTATATCGATATGATATGACTCGAGACTAGAAAAGCATATTTCAAAAATAACTTGAATTTATAAAGCTCTAACGACTTTAAACCTTAATCAAACAATACGAATGGCTATATTGATGACCACATCTATAAATGAGCCTTTCCAACACCTCCATAAGTAGAAATCAAGAAAAGAAAGAGCATATAGGCATATCATTCACCTCTACAAGCTTCAAAGTAGTTTTTCATTATATTCCTTATATTATATTATTGTAAAGATCCTTCTTAGAGCTCAAACATGTAAACACCAACCTTTTAGAGGCCATTTTTGTTTACACCTAAAAGTTTTGTAACAAAGGGAAGGTTACTACCCTAGCCGTTAAAAGGTAAATATGTTACTATCTTGTCTTGAAAAGATAGAGATGTCATAATATGTCCCTCACATAACACACTATGATTTAAAATTGAAAGAAGAAAAGGGGCTCACCTTTGGATTATCCCTTGATTCGGATATCGATTAAGCATGAAAGTGTGAAACTCGAGGGAATGATAGTCTAATAATTGCTCATCTAGCTAGTCTTGGATGTCTATTACAAAATGATCATGACTTAGAGTAGCCATCGATCATTTTGGGCTAGGTATGATCAAAAACCTATTAAAATTGATGATTCCAAGTTACATAACTTGAAATATTGATTTATGGACTCTGTATACTAAAGTTTGTTTTAAAAGGATATGAGAGTTGCTCACATGTGGCAAATGATTAGCACCCCCACAATGCTCAAAATTGGTACCATTTAGCCATAAATTATTAAAGTCTTGATTTTTCTTGGTTTTTTCATGTGGTTATTATTTATAACCTTTTCTTATAAATGCAAAATTTTGAATATTAAATTTGAGTTTCCTTGGTAAAAGTTTAATTAATATCTATCTATGCAACCTAGGGGGAGAAAAAACATATAGGATTCGATAAAATAAGATTCAAATTGACTTAGAAGATGAAACTTTATATTGAGTACTAGAGGGATACTAATGAAAAAATTGCCTTAAGTTTAATGAAATTTGATTTTTTTAAAAAGCATGAATGCAAATCTTTATCAAGAAGAGAAACTAGTTAGTAAGACATAAGGAAATATAATAAAAGTTGTCTAGACATCTCATTTTGTCTGGACCAGTTTTTGGTATCCTAAGAGTTAGGTAAAAGATGACAAAATAAAAAAATAGAAATAAAGCTGGGGGACGATTTCGCTCGACAAAAAAGTTTTTGGAAAGTCCTAAAATGCCTATGGACCGTATTAAAGAAAATGTAAAAAAGAGGTATTAAAAGCCACTTTTTACGGTGTCACCAAAGTTATACACAAATCAATTTCACATTGTTTATGACCAAGTTGACGTAAATCAAGAAGCCACAGTTCGTACAAGTTATTTTGGGGCTACAAGTATTGATACGAGGCCTTTATGGTGTGAAAGACTTGAATTTTCACATGTGGTATCGATACTTGGCATGTTTGTATCGATACAAACATTGGTAGTAGCTAAAGTTATGATTTTTGGCAAAATGTATCAATACAAATCCATGGAGTATCGATACTAGCCTCTAAGTTTCGAGACTGGAAACATTTTTTGCTCTTAGTATCAATACACAACTCATTGTATCGATATTTAAGAGTAAAATGTCCTTGTGTATCGATACAACATGTTCTATATCGATACACCAAGGCATTTTTGCCTAGTTCAAGCCATTTTCAGCCTTTGAAAACCCAATTTAAACATGTTTTTCACCAACTAACTATCATATAACATTGTAAATCTCAACTATGGGTTCATTAATGGATTCTAACAAATTTTTAAGTCCAAACAATTAATGACAAAGGTCACTTTTATAAGATATATGGGTGTAAGAGGATGGCAAGCATATCTCTAGCTTATAGGCTTTCATAGCCTTTCTGCCTCCTTGCTCAGCATGGCAGAACCAATAAAAAGAGAGTCAATTGAACATGGCAGCTGGAGATATGCCCTGGTGTAGAAGAAAAAAATCAAAAGTACCATTTCCATTATCTTCTAAAAGAAAAGGCTGAACCAGGAAAGGGAGATGACATAACCAGCTATCTGAAAAAAAAAGAAAAAAAACTCTCTTAACAATTAGAAAACTCTTCACCTATCCCCATAAATCCTTCAACAACTCTAACTCTAAAAGTTCACTAAAAACACTATTCTTTTACCTTTTACCATCAACCAACCTCTATTCCCGTAGCTCCGCAAAACCATATCTAGAACACCTTAAAAAACTCAACCTTCCACATATTTCATCCTTAAGACACCTCATCAACAACCATATTATTAGAAAGCTCTTTCCTTTCAACCTTTTCTTGCTAAACAATAGCAAAAAGAGGGAAGAAGCTGAGCTTAAAGTTGCTGCTTTAAAGAAGGAAAAAACTTCAAGCCTTTGCTGGTATATCTTTTACCTTGTCCCATGTATCTTATGTTTTGATCACACATTTCATTTTAGTGTGCCCTTCATGCTACCATGACCCTCCTAATACTCTCATGCATCTTTGTTACCTTGGTTGTGGTAGTCCTAGGATCTTGATGACTTTTTGATATCTTGATGTTGTGGGATGTATAAACTTACCATACTTCATTTTCATCGTTAAACAGCCTCTGTTTATGTATCTTTTGCCTTGTATCTTCCATATTCACATATACATTACATATTTAAGTGGTCACCTTGACATGTTTTAGGTATGTTCCAACATTTTCTTATGTTTTAAGGAGTCTCATGGAATAAAAATCCTGTCTTGACAACTCAGCATCCATCCTCTTGTTTAAACATGTTGATATCATCTCCATGCACTTTATTTGTCATCTTCTTGCATTTATGTCACCCATTTCCATGTCAAAATGTTATATTTGCATGTTTGCATGTTTAATCCATGTTTGTCTTTGTATTTGCTGTATTTTATTCATGATATTGCCATTAAAATGCTTGCTTGTCTCTTACAAACTGATTTTTTAGAAAACTTCCCAAGTTAAGTACCTCCAATAGATGAAGCCTGGCATAGACTTAATGCTTTCATTAAATTGACCTTTCAATCTTGGTGATAAATCAACATTTTAGCTCTAGATTTCATGGTGAAACACGTTTATTTTTTTTTTAAAAAAGAGGAAATCCTTTTTAGTATTAAACCTTGATCTTGAGTCTTATCTTCATTTTGGTGACATGGTTAATGGGTTGTTCCATCATCCCAAACTACTCTAGGATTATGGAGTGAACTTGTGAAGCACGTGACTTTCTATCATAGACGTTCGGACATCCTAGGCCTGAGTCCATCTTCGAAAAATCAGAATATCAAATAATCCCCCTGTTTTTGCTTTGGCAGCATTGTAGTCCAAATTTGAAAAATTATTTTTGAGCCACAAAATATTTCCTTGGGTTTTTCTAATATTTTTCCTTTAAAGGGCATCAAATTATTTTTCTAACAGTATCTTATTTGCCCTTGGATCATCCAAGATGAGGGAGCTTTGATTTTTTGAACCTTTGCTATCCAAAACCCATAAAACCAGGCATGTAACATTTTGTTTGGGCCCTTTCGACCTATCAGATGATTTTTATGAAATTTCCAGATATTTTTCCCAGAAAGTTTACAAAATTCCCTTTTTGGAAAGGTATTATCTATGATCTAATGATCCCGGATAAACTTAGAATGATTTTTCAAAATCCATCATGCCTTTTTAATTATACATGCTGCCAGTCTTGAGATGAACCTAACTTCTAAAATTAATTCTATCTAGAAAGTGATTTTCTAGAATTTTTAGAACATTTTTATATTAAACCATGTCAAGTTAAACTCCCAACGGTACCTCATTTACTCTCTGAAATCTTTAGATGCACCTGAACAAAATCTTGAAATAGAGATGACACGATGATGTCTTCTGTTTTCAACCTAATTTTTAAATCCCCTTTTATCGAGACGTTTGGATGTCTTGGAAATGTATATGATTGATTTCCTACACAACATCAACCCCTTTTGACTCAGATCAAAACTAAAATACAAAAAATAGGATTTTATATTAACATTTTTGCTAGTGGAGATGCTCCAACTCCACTTCTTAAAGGGGATACTCTACCCTATTTTTTAAATCAAAGTTAAATTTTCTTCTTGTCCCTAAATGTTTTCCTAACTTTAAGGATACTCCAACCCTACTACTCTGAAGGGATACTCCAACCCATTTTAAAAAAAAATAAAATTTTTTATTCCTAACTATTTTTATGACTTTATTTTAGGGGACACTCCAACCCTACTTCTTCGAAAGGATACTCCATCCCCGTTTTTACCTTAAAAACTTAAAATTTGCTCTTTTCCAAATACCTCAAACCTTTTTGATAAAAATCCTCTTTGGTCTTCAAATTACCATTGAATCCAGACTAGTCTCTAAAATTGTCATCCTGGTTATTCTTCAATAATCGAAGGTAATTATGAGATATATTTTGATTGCCCCATCCCGTTTTTATGCTCTTTTGTTTGTGATTTCTTTTTTATGATATTATTATGTTTCTTATATTTTTGCCTCACTAACTTCTTTCCTTTCATAATGTTATTGTGCATTCATATTTAAAATTTGTTTTCTAATGAAATTTACAAGGTAATGTTCAGTGTTGGTATTTCTCTAGTGCCTAATATGAAACATCCAATTTTTAAAATCCAATCTGGACATCGTTTTAATAAAAAATCCATATGTTCCTCACATCTCTGAGGCCCATAGGTGATATAATGTTTCTTAATAAAAAATGGATTTATGTTTACCAAAACTTCATGTATTAAAGAGGATTATATCTAAATAGAGACCAAATGGAATCGGTTTAATCAAAACCAAAGAAGATATAGTTAGTAGGTACCGATTTTAGGTGTCATGGGGATATTAGTCCTTCTCTACATGTAACTAACTCTGAGCCCGACCAATGAATCTTTGGACTTCATAGACCTTGAAATCAGTGTTTCAAGTTTTGTAACTTGTAATATTGTTTTCAATAGGCATCTAACCTTGCCTAGCCTAAAATGAATAGTGGCGACTCCAAGTTTACGGCCACTTCGTGGTGGCCATCCAGGTCTAGTTGGATGAATGACTCATCCAACGGTACCACCCATTTTACAATTATTTTTGAGTTTTTTAGGGTTATCAAGATACTTTCATGTCGAAGGTATACCTTAAAGGCAT
>JBBYHL010047624.1:0-40231 GCA_038381835.1 Adansonia madagascariensis | reverse complement strand
CACTACAATCATGTTCTCCATATTAGGATACACGATATTGATGCTTTGGTTTGGCAAGAAAAGCTTTTCTTTCTACCATTTTCTTTATAATTGAAGTTCATCCATGAAATGAGACAAACTTGGATACTTGTAATAATCTCCATTCTTCCTATTAGTGGCACCACAATCATGTTCTCCACATTGGGATACACAATATTGATGATTTGGTTTGGCAACAAAAGCTTTTCATTTTACCATTTTCCGTATAATTAAAGTTTATCTGTGAAGTGAGAAACTTGGATACTCATAATAATCTTCATTCATTTTGTGATTGGGCACTACAATCATGTTGTCCACATTGGGATACACGATCTTGATGTTTTGGATTTGCAACAGAAGCTTTTTGGTCCACTGTTATCCTTATAATCACAGTTCATCCATGAAATGACAACTTGGATTCTCATAATAATCTTCATACTTTTAGTTATGGGCACTACAAATATGTTCCCCTCATTGCGATACATGATATTGATGCTTTGATTTGGTGAGAAAAGCTTTTCTTTCCACCATTTTCCTTATAATTAAAGTTCCTTCATGAAATGAGACAAACATGGATACTCATTATAATCTCCATTCTTTTTGTTATTGGCACTACAATCATGTCCTCCACATTGGCATACACAATATTGATACCTTGGATTTGCAGGAAATGCTTTTCATTCCACCATTTTCCTTATAATCAATGTTCATCGTGAAACGGGACAAACTTGGATACTCATAATAATCTCCATTTTTTGTTATTGGGCACTACAATCATGGTCTCCTCATTAGGATACATGATACTGGTGCTTTCGTTTAGGAAAAAAAAGCTTTTCTTTGCACTATTTTCCTTATAATCAAAGTTCATCCATGAAATAAGTCAAACTTGGATTCTTATAATAATCTCTATTCTTTTTGTGGTTGGGCACTACAATCATGTTCTCCATATTGGGATACACAATATCGAAGATTTGGTTTAGCAAAAAAAGCTTTTCTTTCAACCATATTCTTTACAATTAATGTTCATCTACGAAATGAGACAAACTTGGATACTCATTATAATCTCCATTCTTATTGTTATTGGCACTGCAATCATGTTCTCCACATTAGGATGCATGATATTGGTGCTTTGGATTATCAAGAAAAGCTTTTCTTTCCTCCATTTTCTTTGTAATTAATGATCATCCATGAAATGAGACAAACTTGGATACTCATGATAATCTCCATTCTTTTTGTTCCAGGCACTAGAAACATGTTCTTCTCATTGGGATAAATGATATTGATGCTTTGGATTTGCAAGAAAAGCTTTTCTTTCCACCATTTTCCTCATAATTAATGTTAATCCATGACATGAGACAAACTTGGATACTCGTAATAATCTCCATTTTTTTGTTATGGGCACTACAATCATGTTCCTCTCTTTGTGATACACGATATTAATGCTTCGGATTTGCAAGAAAAGCTTTTTTTTTGCAATTTTCCTTATAATCAAAGTTCGTGCATGAAATGAGTCAAACTTGGATTCTCATAATAATCTCTATTCTTTTTGAGGTTGGGCACTACAATCATGTTCTCCACATTGGGATACATGGTAGTGATGCTTTGGATTTGCAAGAAAAGCTTTTCTTTCCACCATTTTCCTTACAATTAAAGTTCATCCGTGAAATGAGACAAACTCGAATACTTATTATAATCTTTATTCTTTTTGTTAGTTACACTACAATCACGCTCTCTATATTGGGATACACGATATTGATGCTTTAGTTTGGTAGGAAAAGCTTTTCTTTTCACCATTTTTCTCGTAATTAAAGTTCATTTGCGAAATGAGACAAACATGGATACTCATTATAATCTCCATTCTTTTTGTTAGTGGCAAAACAATCATCTTCTCCACATTAGGATACATGATATTGATGCTTTGGTTTGTCAATAAAAGGTTTTTTTTCCACCATTTTGCTTGTAATCAAAGTTATCCATGAAATAAGTCAAACATCGATTCCCATAATAATCTTTATACTTTTTGTTATAGGCAACACAATTATGTTCACCTTACTGGGATACACGATATCGATGCTTTGATTTGGCAAGAAAAGCTTTCCTTTCCACCATTTTTCTTATAATCAAAGTTCATTCATGAAATGAGTCAAGCCTTGAAACTCATAATAATCTCTATTCTTTTTCTGATTGGACACTACAATCATATTCTCCACATTAGGATACACGATATTGATCTTTGCTTAGGCAGGAAAAGCTTTTCTTTCCATCATCTTCCTTATAATTAATGTTCACTAAATGGGACTAACTTAGATACTCATTATAATCTCCATTCTTTTTGTTATTGGCGCTACAATCATGTTCTCCATATTAGGATATATGATATTGATGCTTTGGTTTGGCAAGAAAAGTTTTTTTTTCCACCATTATCCTTATAATTAATGTTTATTCGCGAAATGGGACTAACTTAGATATTCATTATAATCTCCATTCTTATTGTTATTAGCACTACAATCATGTTCTCCAAATTGGGATACACGATATTGATGCTTTGGTTTGGCAGGAAAATCATTTTTTTCCACCATTTCCCTTACAATTAATGTTCATTCATGAAATAAGACAAACTTGAATACTCATTATAATCTCCAATCTTTTTGTTACTGGGCATTATAATAATGTTCTCCTCTTTAGGATACACGATATTGATGCTGTGGTTTGGCAGGAAAAGGTTTTCTTTCCACTATTTTCCTTATAATCAAAGTTCATCGGTGAAATGAGTTAAACTTAGATTATCATAATAATCTCCATTCTTTTTGTGACTTGGAACTACAATCGTGTTCTGCACATTGGGATACATAATGTTGATGGTTTTGAATTGCAACAAAAGCTTTTTTTTCTACCATTTTCCTCATAATCAAAGTTTATCCATGAAATCAGACAAACTTGGATACTTGTAATAATCCTGATTCTTTTTGTTAATGGGCACTACAATCATGTTCTCCACATTGGGATACACGACATCGATGCTTTGGATTTGCAGGAAAAGCTTTTCTTTCCACCATTTTCCTTATAACATTTAATCCATGAAATGATGCAAATGTAGATACTTGCAATAATCCTCATTCTTTTTGTTAGCGGCAATAAAATCATCTTCTTCATATTGGGATACATGATATTAATGTTTTAATTTTCGTAAGAAAAGCTTTTTTTTTCACCATTTTCCTTATAATTAAAGTTCATCCATGAAGTGAGACAAACTTGGATGCTCATTATAATCTCCATTCTTTTTGTTATTGGGCACTATAATCATGTTTTCCTCATTAGGATACACAATATTGATGCTTTGGTTTCGTTAGAAAAAGTTTTCCTTCCACCATTTTTTGCATAATTAAAGTTCATCCGTGAATTGAGACAAACTTGGATACTCATAATAATATCCATTCATTTTGTGATTAGGCACTACAATCATGTTCTCCATATTGGGATACACGATATTGATGCTTTGGATTTCTAAGAAATGCTTTTCTTTCTACCATTATCCTTATAATCAAAGTTTATCCGTGAAATGAAAATTTGGATTCTCATAATAATCTCCATACTTTTAGTTATGGGCACCACAGTCATGTTCCTCTCATTAGGATACATAATATTGATGCCTTGATTTGGCAGGAAAAGCTTTTCTTTCCACCATTTTCCTTATAATTAAAGTTCATAAAATGAGACAAACTTGGATACTCATTATAATCTCCATTCATTTTGTTATTGGCACTACAATCATGTTCTCTACACTAGCATACACGATATTGATGCTTTGGTTTTACAAGAAATGCTTTTCTTTCCACCATTTTTCTTATAATCAACGTTCATCCATGAAATGAAAGAAACTCAGATACTCATAATAATCTACATTTTTTTTGTTATTGGGCACTACAATCATTTTCTCCTCATTGGGATACATTATATTGATGCTTTCATTTGGGAAGAAAAGCTTTTCTTTCCACTATTTTCCTTATAATCAAAGTTCATCTGTGTAGTAAGTCAAACTAGGATTCTCAGAATAATCTCTACTCTTCTTGTGATTAGGCCCAACAATCATGCTCTCCACATTGGGATACACGATACTGATGCTTTGGTTTGGCAAGAAAAGCTTCTCTTTCCACCACTTTCCTTATAATTAATGTTCATTCGTGAAATGGAACTAACTTAGATACTCATTATAATCTCCATTCTTTTTGTTATTGGCATTACAATCATGTTTTACATATTTGGATACACGATGTTGATGCTTTGGTTTGGCAAAAAAAGCTTTTCTTTTCGCCATTTCCCTTATAATTAAAGTTCATCGGTGAAATAAGATAAAGTTGGACACTCATTATAATCTCCATTCATTTTGTTACTGGGCATTATAATCATGTTCTCCTCTTTAGGAAACATGACATTGATCCTTTGGTTTGGCCAGAGAAGGTTTTTTTTTCACCATTTTCCTTATAATCACAGTTCATCTATGAAATGAGTCAAACTTGGATTCTCATAATAATCTCCATTCTTTTTTTGATTTGGAACTACAATCGTGTTTTGCACATTAGGATACACAATATTGATGCTTTGGATTTACAAAAAAAGCTTTTTTTTCCACCATTTTCCTTATAATCGAAGTTTAGCCGTGAAATAAGACAAACTTGGATACCTATAATAATCTCAATTCTTTTTGTTAATGGGCACTACAATCATGTTCTCTATATTGGGATACACGACATTGATGCTTTGGATTTGAAAGAAAATCTTTTCTTTCCACCATTTTCTTTATAATCAATGTTCATCCATGAAATGATACAAACATCGATACTTGTAATAATCCCCATTCTTTTTGTTAGTGGCACTGCAATCATGTTCTCCACATTGGGATACACAATATTGCTGCTTTTGTTTGGCAAGAAAAGCTTTTCTTTCCATAATTTTCCTTTTAATTAAAGTTCATCCACAAAATGAGAGAAACTTGGATACTTGTAATAATCTCCATTCTTTTTATTAGTGGCAACACAATCATGTTCTCTATATTGGGACACACAATATTGATGCTTTGGTTTGGCAAGAAAAGCTTTTCTTTCCACCATTTTTTGTATAATTAATGTTCATCTGTGAATTGAGACAAAGTTGGATACCCATAATAATCTCTATTCATTTTGTGATTGGGCACTACAACACGTTCTCCATATAGGGATACATAATATGGATGCTTTGGATTTGCAAGAAAAGCTTTTGTTTCCACTATTATCCTTATAATCAAAGTTCATCTATGAAATGACAACTTGGATTCTCATAATAATCTCCACGCTTTTAGTTATGGGCACTACAATCATATTCCCTTATTAGGATTCACGATATTGATGCTTTGATTTGGTAGGAAAATCTTTTCTTTCCACCATTTTCCTTATAATTAAAGTTCATCCATGAAATTAGACAAACGTGCATACTCATTATAATCTCTATTCTTTTTGTTATTGGCATTACAATCAACTTCTCCACATTAGGATACATTATATTGATGCTTTGGTTTAGCAAGAAAAGGTTTTCTTTCTACCATTTTCCTTATAATCAAAGTTCATCCGCGAAATGAGTCAAGCATCAATTCTTATAATAATCTCCATACTTTTTGTTATGTGCACTACAATCATGTTCACCTCATTGGGATACACGATATTGATGCTTTGATTCTGCAAGAAAAGCTTTTCTCTCCACCATTTTCCTTATAATCTATGTTCATCTGTGAAATGAGACAAACCTGGATACTCGTAATGATCTCCATTTTTTTTGTTATTGGGCACTATAATCATGGTCTCCTTATTGGGATACACGAATTGATGCTTTCGTTTAGGAAGAAAAGCTTTTCTTTCCACCATTTTCCTTATAATCAAAGTTCATCCATGAAATGAGTCAAACTTGGATTCTCATAATAATCTTTACTCTTTTTGTGATTAGGCATAACAATCATGTTCTTCACATTAGGATACATAATATTAAAGATTTGGTTTGACAAGAAAAGCTTTTCTTTCCACCGTTTGCCTTGTAATTAATGTTTATCCACAAAATGGGACAAACTTAGATAGTTATTATGATCTTCATTCTTTTTGTTATGGGTACTACAAACGTGCTCTTCTCATTAGGATACACAAAAGAGTTAAAATTGAGTTTTTGGTCAATGGTGGATGATTAAAAAATGCTCGAATCGTGGAAAATTAGCTCGATTGCTAAAAAAGTTACCTCAGACAAAGTAAGGTGTCTACAGCTGCCCCTCTTTGACCGTTGCTAAGAATTAGGAATAGGGCAAAGACAAATGGATAATATTTTGTCCGGGGTGGAACAATGCTCCCCAAAACACCTGTAAAGAAATAAATTGTAATTAACTTCGCTATGATAAGTGTAGTGTATTAGCAGCAATCCTGAGAGAGGTTTAGGTGAATTTTGTAGGGTTTGCCTTCCTACTAGGGTGTTAGGTTTTCTAAGGTTTTATGATTGGGCACTACAATTATGTTCTCCATATTAGGATGCACGATATTGATGATTTGGATTTGCAAGAAAAGTGTTTCTTTCCACCATTTTCCTTATAATCAAAGTTCATCTATGAAATAAGTCGAACTTGCATTCTCATAATAATCTCCATTCTTTTCGCAATTAGGCATGACAATCTTGTTCTCCATATTCAGATACATGATATTGATGCTTTGGATTTGCAAAAAAGCTTCTCTTTACGCTAGTTCCCTTATAATTAAAGTTCATCCATGAAAAGAGACAAACTTGGATGCTCATTATAATCTCCATTCTTTTGGTTAGTTGCACTACAACCATGTTCTCCACATTAGGATACACGATATTGATGCTTTGGTTTGGCAGAAAAAGCTTTCTTTCTACCATTTTCCTTATAATTAAAGTTCCTCCATGAAATGAGACAAACTTGGGTACTCATTATAATATCCATTCTTTTCTTATTGGCACTGCAATCATGTTCTCCACATTGGCATACACGTATTGATGCTTCGGATTAGCAAGAAAAGCTTTTCTTTCCACCACTTTCCTTATAATTAATGTTCATCCGTGGAATGAGACAAACATAGATACTCATAATAATCTCCATTTTTTTGTTATTGGGCACTACAATCATGTTCTCCTCATTGGGATACAAGATATTGATGTTTTGGTTTGGCCAGAAAAGGTTTTCTTTCCATAATTTTTCTTAGAATCAAAGTTCATCTGTGGAATGAGTCAAACTTGGATTCTCATAATAATCTCTATTCTTTTTGTGATTAGGAACTACAATCATGTTCTCTACATTAGGATCCACGATACTGATGCTTTGATTTGGCAAGAAAAGCTTTTATTTCCATCATTTTCCTTATAATTAAATTTCGTCTGTGAAATGAGACAAACATGGATACCTATTATAATCTCCACTCTTTTCGTTATTGGCACTACAATCATGTTCTCCACATTGGCATACATGATATTGATGCTTTGGATTTTCAAGAAAAGCTTTTCCTTCCACCATTTTCCTTATAATCATTGTTCATTGTGAAATGAGACAAACTTGAATACTCATAATAATCCCATTTTTTTGTTATTGGGCACTACGATCATGGTCTCCTCATTGGGATACACGATATTGATGCTTTGGTTTGGGAAGAAAAGCTTTTCTTCCCACCATTTTCCTTATAATCAAAATTCATTAGTGAAATGAGTCAAACTTTGATTCTCATAATAATCTCCATTCTTTTTGTTATAGGCACTACAATCATATTCTCCACATTGGGATACACAGTATTGATACTTTGGTTTGGCAAGAAAAGCTTTTCTTTCCTCTATTTTGCTTATAATTAATGTTCCTCTGTGAAATAAGACAAACTTGGATACTTGTAATAATCTCTATTCTTTTTGTTATGGGTACTGCAAACATTTTCTTCTCTTTGCAATACACCATAATGATGCTTTTGATTTGCAAGAAAAGCTTTTCTTTCCACCATTTTCCTTTTAATTAATGTTCATTCGCGAAATGAGACAAACTTGGATACTCCTAATAATCCCCATTTTTTTTGTTATGGGCACTACAATCATGTTCTTCTCACTGGGATACACGATATTGATGCTTTGGATTTGCAAGAAAAGTGTTTCTTTCCACCATTTTCCTTATAATCAAAGTTCATCCATAAAATGAATTGAACTTGCATTCTCATAATAATCTCTATTCTTTTTGCAATTGGGCATGACAATCTTGTTCTCCACATTGGGAGACATGATATTGCTGCTTTGGATTTGCAAGAAAAGTTTCTCTTTCCACCGTTTCCCTTATAATTAAAGTTCATCCATGAAAAGAGACAAACTCGGATACTCATTATAATATCTATACTTTTTATTAGTTGCACTACAACCATGTTCTCCACATTGGGATACATGATATTGATGCTTTGGTTTGGCAAGAAAAGCTTTCTTTCTACCATTTTCCTTATAATTAAAGTTCCTCCATGAAATGAGACAAACTTGGATAGTCATTATAATATCCATTTTTTTGTTATTGGAACTGCAATCATCTTCTCCACTTTGGCATACACGATATTGATGCTTTGGATTTGCAAGAAAAGTGTTTATTTCCACCATTTTCCTTATAATCAAAGTTCATCCACGAAATGAGTCAAACTTGCATTCTCATAATAATCTCTATTCTTTTTGTGATTGGGCATGACAATCTTGTTCTCCATATTGGGATACATGATATTGATATTTTAGTTTGGTAAGAAAAGCTTTTCTTTCCTCCATTTTCCTTATAATTAGAGTTCCTCCATGAAATAAAAAAACTTGGATACTCATTATAATCTCTATTCCTTTTGTTATTGGCACTACAATCATATTCTCCATATTGGCATACACGATATTGATGCTTCGGATTTGCAAGAAAAGCTTTTTTTTCCACCACTTTCCTTATAATTAATGTTCATCCGCTAATTGAGACAAACATAGGTACTCATAATAATCTCCAATTTTTTGTTATTAGGCATTACAATCATGTTCTCCTCATTGGGATACAAGATATTGATGCTTTGGTTTGGCCAGAAAAGGTTCTTTCAACCATTTTCCTTGGAATCAAAGTTCATCTGTGAAATGAGTCAAACTTGGATTCTCATAATAATCTCTATTCTTTCTGTGATTAGTAACTACAATCATGTTCTCCACATTGGGATACACGATATTGATGCTTTGATTTGACAAGAAAAGCTTTTCTTTCCACCATTTTCCTTATAATTAAATTTTATCTGTGAAATGAGATAAACTTGGATACTCATTATAATCTTCATTCTTTTTATTATTAGCACTACAGTCATGTTCTCCACATTAGGATACATGATATTGATGCTTTGGATTAGCAGCAAAAGCTTTTCTTTCCTCTATTTTCCTTATAATTAATGTTTATCTGTGAATGAGACAAACTTGGATACTCATAATAATCTCCATTTTTTTGTTATTGGGCACTACGATCATGGTCTCCTCATTGGGATACATGATATTGATGCTTTAGTTTGGGAAGAAAAGCTTTTCTTCTGACCATTTTCCTTATAATCAAAATTCATCAGTAAAATGAGTCAAACTTGGATTCTCATAATAATCTCTATTCTTTTTGCGAGTGGGCACTACAATCATGTTCTCCATATTGAGATACACAATATTGATACTTGGGTTTGGCAAGAAAAGCTTTTTTTTTCCTCTATGTTCCTTATAATTAATGTTCTTCCATAAAATAAGACAAACTTGGACACTCATAATAATCTCCATTGTTTTTGTTATAGGCACTGCAAACATGTTCTTCTCTTTGGGATACATGATATTGATGCTTTGGATTTGCAAGAAAAGCTTTGCTTTCCACCATTTTCCTTTTAATTAATGTTTATTCGCGAAACGAGACAAACTTAGATACTCATAATAATCTCCATTCTTTTTGTTATGGGCACCACAATCATGTTATTCTCATTGGGATAAACAATATTGATACTTTGGATATGCAAGAAAAATGTTTCTTTCCACCATTTTCCTTATAATCAAAGTTCATCCATGAAATGAGTCAAACTTGCACTCTCATAATAATCTCTATTCTTTTTACGATTGGGCACGACAATCTTGTTCTCCACATTATGATACATGATATTGATGCTTTGGATTTGCAAGAAAAGCTTCTATTTCTACCATTTCCCTTATACTTAAAGTTCATCCATGAAAAGAGACAAACTTGGATACTCATTATAATCTCCATTCTTTTTGTTAGTTGCACTACAACCATGCTCTCCACATTGGGATACACGATATTAATGCTTTGGTTTGGCAAGAAAAGCTTTTCTTTCCACCATTTTCCTTATAATTAAAGTTCATCCGTGAAATGAGACAAACTTGGATACTTATTATAATCTCCATTCTTTTTCTTATTGGCACTACCGTCATGTTCTCCACATTAGGATACATGATATTGATGCTTTGGATTAGCAGGAAGAGCTTTTCTTTCCTCCATTTTCCTTATAATTAATGTTCATCTGTGAATAAGACAAACATGGATACTCATAATAATCTTCATTTATTTTTGCTATGGGCTCTACAATCATGTTCTCCTCATTGGGATACACGATATTGATGCTTTGGTTAGGCAAGAAAAGGTTTTCTTTCCACCATTTTCCTTATAATCAAAGTTCATCCGTAAAACGAGTCAAACTTGGATTCTCATAATAATCTCCATTCTTTTGATGATTTGGAACTACAATTGTGTTCTGCACATTGGGATACATGATATTGATTCTTTGGATTTACAAGAAAAGCTTTTTTTCCACCATTTTCCTTAAAGTCAAAGTTTATCCGTGAAATGAGTCAAACATGGATACTCATAATAATCTCGATTTTTTTTTTAATATGCACTACAATCATCTCCATATTGGGATACATGACATTGATGATTTGGATTTGCGGGAAAAGCTTTTCTTTCCACCATTTTCCTTATAATCAAAGTTTATCCATGAAATGATACAAACTTGGATACTTGTAATAATCCCTATTCTTTTTGTTAGTGGCATACCAATCATGTTGTCTATATTGGGATACACGATATTGATGCTTTGGTTTGGCAAGAAAAGCTTTTTATTCCACCATTTTCCTTATAATTAAAGTTCATTCATTAAATGAGACAAACTTGGATACTTGTAATAATCTCTGTTCTTTTTATTAGTGGCACTACAATCATATTATGCAAATTAGGATACACGATATTGATGCTTTGGATTTGCAAGAAAAGCTTTTCTTTCCACTATTTTCCTTATAATCAAAGTTTATTCGTGAAATGAGACAAACTTGGATAATTATAATAATCTCTATTCTTTTTGTTAATGGGCACTTCAATAATGTTGTCCACATAGGGATACACAAAATTGGTACTTTGGATTTGCAAGAAAAACTTTTTTTTCCACCATTCTCCTTATAATCAAAGTTCATCCATGAATTGATTCAAACTTGGATACTTGTAATAATCTCCATTCTTTTTGTTAGTGGCACTACAATCATGTTCTCCACATTGAGATACACGATATTGATGCTTTGGTTTGGCAGGAAAAGCTTTTCTTTCCACCATTTCCCTTATAATTAAAGTTCGTCTGTAAAATGTGACAAACTTTGATACTCATTATAATCTCCAATCTTTTTATTACTAGCACTACAACAGTGTTCTCTACATTGGGATATTGATGCTTTGGATTTGCAAGAAAAGCTTTTCTTTCTAGCACTTTCCTTATAATTAATGTTCATTCGTGAAATGAGACAAACTTGGATACTTATAATAATCTCCATTTTTTTTGTTACTGGGCACTATAATCATATTCTCTTCATTAGGATACACGATATTAATGCTTTGGATTTGCAAGAAAAGCTTTTGTTTCCATGAATTACCTTACAATTAATGTTCATCCGTGAAATGAGACAAACTTAGATACTCATAATAATCTCCATTCTTTTTGTTATGGGCACTACAATCATGTTCTCCTCATTGGGATACATGATAATGATACTTTGGTTTGGCAAGGAATGGCTTTCTTTCCTCCATTTTCCCTATAATCAAAGTTTTGTCCATCAAATAAGTCAAACTTGGATCCTCATTGTAATCTCCATGTTTTTGTAATTTGGCACTACAATCATGTTCTCCAGATTGGGACACACGAAATTGATGCTTCAAATTTGCAAGAAAAGCTTTTCTTTCCACCATGTTCCCAATAATTAAAGTTTGTCCATCAAATGAGTCAAACTTGGATTCCCCTAATAATCTAAATTTCTTTTGCGATTGGGCACTATAAATCATATTATCTGTTTTAGGATATACGATATTGATGCTTTGGATTTGCAAGAAAAGCTTTTCTTTCCACCATTTTTGTTTTAATCAAACTTTATCCGTGAAATGAGAAAAATTTGGATACTTGTAATAATCTGGATTCTTTTTGTTATTGGCACTACAATCATGTTCTGCACATTGGGATACACGATATTGATGCTTTGGATTTGCAAGAAAAGCTTTTCTTTCTATCATTTTCCCTATAATTAACGGTCATCCATTAAATGGGGCAAACTTGGATACTCGTAATAATCTTTATTCCTTTTGTCATTGGGCACTACAACCATGGTCTCCTTTTTGGGATACGTGATAATGGTTCTTTGGTTTGGGAAGAAATGGTTTTCTTTCCACCATTTTCCTTATAATCACAGTTTGTCCATCAAATGAGTCAAACTTGGATCCTCATAATAATCTCTATTCTTTTTGTGTTTGGGCACTACAACCATATTCTCCATATTGGGATACACGACACTGATCCTTTAGATTTGCAAGGAAAGCTTTTCTTTCCACCATTTTCCGTATAATTAAACTTTGTCCATCAAATGAATCAAACCTGGATTCTCGCAATGCTTTAAATTCTTTTTGTGATTCAGCACTACAATCCACCATTTTCCTTATAATCAAAGTTCATCCATGAAATGATACAAACTTGGATACTTGTAATAATCTCCATCCTTTTTGTTAGTGGCACTGCAATCATGTTCTCCATATTGGGATACACGGTATTGATGCTTTGGTTTGGCAAGAAAAGCTTTTCCTTCCACCATTTTCCTTATAATTAATGTTCATCCTTGAAATGAGATAAACTTGGATACTCGTAATAATCTCCATTCTTTTTTTTATGGGCACTACAATCATGTTCTCCTCATTGGGATACACAATATTGATACTTTGGTTTGGCAAAGAATGGTTTTCTTTCCACCATTTTCTTTATAATCAAAGTTTGTCCATCAAATGTGTCAAACTTGGATCCTCATTGTAATCTTCATTCTTTTTGTGATTGGGCACTACAATCATGTTCTCCACATTGGAATACACGATATTGATCCTTCAAATTTGCTAGAAAAGCATTTTTTTCCATCATTTTTTGAATAATTAAAGTTTGTCCATCAAATGAGTCAAACTTGGATTCTTGTAATAATCTAAATTCTTTTGCGATTAGGCACTACAATCATGTTATCCATATTGGGATACAGGATATTGACACTTTGGATTTGCAAGAAAAGCTTTTCTTTCCACCATTTTCCTCATAATCAAAGTTTATCCGTGAAATGAGATGAACTTGGATACTTGAAACAATCTCGATTCTTTTTGTTATAGCACTATAATCGTGTTTTTCACATTAGGGTACATGATATTGATACTTTGGATTTGCAAGAAAACTTTTCTTTCCACCATTTTCCCTATAATTAATGGTCATCCATGAAATAAGATAAACTTGGATACTCAAAATAGTCTCCATTCTTTTTGTCATTGGGCACTACAATAATTGTCTCCTCATTAGGATACACAATGTTGATGCTTTGGTTTGGGAAGAAATGGTTTTTTTTCCACCATTTTCCTTATAATCAAAGTTTGTGCATCAAATGAGTCAAACTTGGATCCTTATAATAATCACTATTCTTTTTGTGATTGGGCACTACAATCATGTTCTCCACATTGGGATACACGATATTGATACTTTAGATTTGCAAGAAAAGCTTTTTTTCCCACTATTTTCCTTATAATTAAAGTTTGTCCAATAAATGAGACAAACTTTGATTCTCGTAATAATCTAAATTCTTTTTGTGATTGGGCACTACAATCATGATATCTATATTGGGATACACGATATTGATGTTTGAATTTACAAGAAACGTTTTTCTTTCCACCATTTTCCTTATAATTAAAGTTCATCCGTAAAATGAGACAAACTCAGATACTCATTATAATCTCTTTGCCCGAAGCCTATCACATTCAAAGGAGGCATCGGCTAGTAGGATGTTGCAAAAGTGGTCTACCTCACTGTAAAGCCTACCTACCTGCACATTCTCACTTTTCTGTAATCGGTTAATCGTATTCCCCTGGTTATTAGAGGCATGCCTTGGGTCTTACCATGACCCTTTTTCCCTAGTTCTCCCTTTTCATACATTCAGACCATGCACCAAATGCTTTTCTTAAGGCATGCCTTAGATCCCACCATAACCCTTATCCTTAATTCTCCTTTTTGGTCTTTATAACTCCAGATCATTTACCAAATACCCTTTTAAAGAATGTTTCATAGCTTACCATGGTCCATACCTCTAGTTTTTCCTTATCATTTTGACGTCCCAGAATCAAATTCTTTGTCAATGCAAAACCTTGAGGATCAACCATAAAATATTCTCCACCATATATACCTCAGTATTAAATAATTCCTTATCAGTGGCAAACTAAAATAGGGTATGGCCAAGCATATGGAGTGAAAAAGAGAATTAAAGCATGTGTTTGAAAAAAAAAAGAAAAATGGCTATTGAATGTGACATCATATGATTAAGGGGTTCAAAATATCTTCAAAGGAACTTTCTCTAGGAAATGATTCTTCAGTTCACAGTCATGTTTGAGATGAAAAATGGCCATCTTTCATCATTCTTTCATGAGTTAAAAAATTTTTTCCAATGCTTCCCCTTTTGTGCCTAACAAATTCATATTGTTGAAACTATGATCAAGGATCACCCTCTATATGGGGGACATGGAGAAAACCTTTCTAAAAGACATGAGGGCAGATATCCCACTCTATGATTATGAAGTTGCTCGACATCAAGAGGTAGGTACAAATGTGCCAAGTTTTCAAGAACCAAGATTCCTTTTAAAAAACAACAAGAGAAGAAAAAAGCAAAAATACAAAATGAAAAAGAAAGAAAAACAAAAGCAAAAAGCGAAAGTAAAAGCAAAATCAAGAAAGAAGGAATAAAATATCAGGAAATAAGGACATTGCAAAAGCAAAAGGGATGGATGCCCTTATGAAAAGAAATAATCCTTGATCCAATCACCTTTATACACTAAATTTAGGTTTATATACCCTTTCTTTCATAACATGAACCCTAACCTACATTACAATCCTCTAAAGTCTATTTTAATCAAGCATGGCCACGTGAAACTGATGTACCCATTTTTTAGGAAACTATTTTTTTGACAAAATTTGAGCCTTTTTAAGAAGCATGATGATGCAATCAACTAAGAAATCAAAAATGGAAAGATTGAAGCTTTAGGGTGAAAACTCAAAAATAGGCATTCTAGAGCAAAATAAAGAATTTTCTATGCCACTGATGGGATTACCGAGATTTTTACAGTGAAACTATTATTCCAAAGAACTATAAGGACACCCAAAAATCCTCGAACATCTTAAATTGGAATGCTTAGAGGACCAACTCTTTGAACTAAATCCTTGCCTTTCCAAATAACCTTACAATCGTGAACCCATCATGGCCAATCTTAGTGCTAGTTGAAGTATCAACAGTAGAAGGCAGTAGAAGGCTTAAAAGAATCCTAAATTTTTTTTGTTTCCAATGAATTCATGTTCTATAAGGAATAGTCCATTCTTAAGCCTAGAAGAACAAGGAATCCATTTCAACAACCCTAGAACTTTTTTAAACTAATCAAAACCCTTTTCATTCCCTTCAATCTAACTAAAAAGCCAAATTGCTATCTTTTAACCATAGATCATCAGTCTTTAAGGGACTTGAACATCATGCTAACTAAAAAGTTGTCACCATATGAACATTTTAAACAAAGAAAGACAAAAGCTTTTCTAATCATAGGGCAAAGCTGTGATTAGAATACCTCTCAATTTGAAGAGAAACTATGAAGAAAAAGCTAAATTAAAAAAAAAAGAATCATCCATAGTCTCAATTTTTACACCCTTCATGGATGTAAATGACATTAACTACCCAGTCATCACTCACACGCATTTTTTGCCTAGTCATTTGGGCATTATTAATTAAGATAAGCATCATTTACACCCTTCATGGACACGAATGATGTTAACTTCACTTCAAGGATAATTGCTTCATCATTAATTATAGCATTTGCATAATGGCTAGTCTTAGTTTTACATTTATGGGTATCCATACCCTTATGCATATGTAATTACATGCATCTTTACCTACGTGGATTCATGATCATAAGCATTCATCTTTAGCCATGTACATCCATATTAAAAAACCTTTGCACTTGCACGCACCCTTGATCTTGAGCATCATTATTCATTTGCATCCTCATTCATGATCATCTATATTCACATGCATTCTTACTTACCTATAAGTGCACTCATGCATATTATCATTCTCTATATTAGTACTCATGTTCATTCACTTTCATGCATTTGTAGTCTTATGCATTTTTCTTCATATCCATTTATATTTTCAAGCATCTGTACTCATGTGCATTCTCACTTATCTACAATCGTAACCATGTGCATTCTTATTAATGAGCATTAGCATTCATATACATTCTCACCTATAAACATTCTCATATACATTCTTATTCTTTGCATTTGCACTCATGTGCATTCATTTTCATGCATTTGACTTATGGGCATTCTCCTTCATATCCATTTATATTACGTATGTCTTTATCACGTGCATTCGCACTCATAGACATTCCTGTTTATTCCTAATGGCAATCATAAGCATTGCTATCAACATGCATTCCCACTCACTTGTATTTGTGTTACTACACATTTGCATTTATGAACATCTATGCCATGTCGCTCACATACATCATTTCAAGTGCATGAGGTTTTAACTAAAAGCATAGGCATCGTTATTAATTTACCTATAACACCTAACATCATGTCTCTATTATGGCATGACATCATAGCATACATCACATCTCTTTTCTTGAAAACATGATAAAAAATTTCCTTTTTTTAAACCTTAGCCAAAAAGGTGGAGCCACATTAATGATTTTTGACCCTTCTTATCGATAAACCTATTTCTTTTCCAGTCAACTTGAATCATTAAGTGTATACCCTCTATCATACTATAAATTGATCCACCATGTCTGTTAGAAAACTTTGTGGATAAATGAATTCCTAACAAGAGCCAGTTATAGCTAGATATCTCCTTGCATATTAAACTTATTGATGAACTAATCCCCAACATGGGTTGATCAGACTTATAAGCCTTTTTACGCATCATGGGTCACCTTAACCTTCAAAAATGATCTCAACCATTTGGAAAAGAACCTTCTGAACATTGAGAGTCAAGTTGGCAAGCCTTACAACACAAGACACTTGATAAAACTTAAAGATGGAAGGCAATTCAAAACTCCAAAGCTAATTGACAAATTAGGCCTTTAAAATCATCACATTTGCATGACTTAAACATGCATTTACATCTTTTTGCATCATTCATACAATGATTAAATCTTTCAGGTATGAACTCCTACTCACAAAAGTTAAACCAGTAAACACTTTAAGCATATGTTCTTGTTTTCAAAAAGCCTAAAAAGATTTTAGGTAAGATACCTAAACTCACATTTTTTAGTCCACAAAGAATGAGACACATTTTTTCTTTTAGTGCATAAAATGTTGGAAGCTTTTTTCTTCCGTCCACAAAGAGCTGGATGCCTTTTTCTTTTAGTCCACAAAAAGCTAGATTTTTTTTCTTTTAGTCCACAAAGAGCTAGATGCTTTTTTCTTTTAGTCCACAAAGAGCTAGATGCCTTTTTCTTTTAGTCCACAAAAAGTTGGATGCTTTTTCCTTTTGGTCCATAAAGAGCTAGATGCCTTTTCTTTTTGGTCCATAAAGAGCTGGATGCCTTTTCCTTTTAGTCCATAAAAAGGTAGATTTTTTTTTCTTTTAGTCTATAAAGAGCTAGGCACTTTTTTTCCTTTGAGTCTATAAGGAGCTGGATGCCTAGCTACTTTAGTCCTCAAAGAGTTGGATGCCTGCCTACCTTAATCCAAAAAGAGCTATAGCTACCTCAGTCTTCAAAAAACTAGACGCCTACCTACCTCAGTCCATAAAGATGTGGATGCCTACCTACCTTAGTCCACAAAGAGCTGGACGCTTACCTATCTTAGTCCATAAAGAGCTAAATGCTTGTCGAGTCAGTCCACAAAGAGTTGGACATATACCTATCTTAGTCCACAAAGAGCTAGATGCCTATTGAGTCAAAGCCCATACTAGTTGGCACCTATCTAGGGCTTAAACCTAGGAAACCATAAGCCTAATAAGGAGTCAAACCTTGCAATAATCCTTGAATTCTTTTTATTAGGACCACCAATAATATAATTTGCCTATTTTAGCATAGTATCAACCAAATTTCTATTTTCCTACAAGCACTCATAAGGTAATCTTATATGCTAAATAAAATAGTGTCCATTTGCCTTGCCTTGTTCTTGATAGTCAACAACGTCTAACGAAGGGCAGCTATAGATACCCTATTTTGTTCAACCCAACATTCAAAGCATAAAAAACCATTGTCCAAAGCACCATTTAGGTCATTCATACAAGCTCATGTCAATCCCATCATTCCTACCTAAGGTAAGGCCATAAATTATTTAATTTAAGACTAAGCTCCACAAAAAATAAACATTAGATAAAATAGAGCCCACTTTCAAATTTAATTAGTTTCTTTAGGCCAATTTATTTAATTATATTGGGTCATTATTTTTTTCAATTTAAGACCAAGCATTATAAAAAACATATATTAGATGAAATAAAGCCCACATGCATATCTAATTAGTTTATTTGGGCCTATTTTATTTAATTATATTGGGTAAAAAATTATTTAATTTAAGACAAAGTCAAATAGAGCTCACATGCATATTCAATTATTTCAATTGGCCCATTTTATTTAATTATATTGGGTCATCTTTTAAAATATTTTAAAATTTTTGATGGGCCTTATTAGAATTATTTTGATTCAATATGTCCAATATTTGAATTAATATTAAGCCTATTGGGTTAGGTTAATGATTTTTTTTTGAAGACCTAGCTTAATGGTGGGATATTTCATGGCAAAAAGTGATATTCAAGGGGTATTGAAACTTTGGTGGTTAATTGGTACTCAAGTATTAGTAATTTGAACAATTAAAACTTGAAAGCACACTCTAGCATACCATGACTCATAATTTTTGTCAACTAAAAGACAAATTTTACCCTAACATGGTGTTGGCCAAATGGCCTCTTGTAAAGCCAAAAGTTTGGCTTCCAAAGAAAATGACTCTCTCCACTTTCCTTCATTTACCTGCTAGCCCTAGAGAAAAAAATTTTAGTAACAAAAATTCATAGCATCCAAAAAAATGTCAAAAGCAAGCAAAACACAAGCATGAAGGCACCATATTGGCAAGGAGATTAAGCAAGCTTTAAGGTTTATTTTGTGGTATATTTCCTTTACACTTTTTTTTACATCTTTTGCTTTTCTTATTATTATTTTTCATGCCATTTTACCAAGCCCTTTGAATGATAATCATGAACCTTGTAAGATTCATGTCTTTCTTTGAGCTTGTTTAATATGGTTACGTGTTTAATGAGTTGTACGATATTTTGGTAGCTGAAAAATCATGTTTCTTGCCCTATTTCTATTTAGCCAGCTTGGATTTCAGCCTTTATATTTTTGCTTCATTTTGATACTTTGATTTGTTATGCTAGATATTCGAGTTATCAAAGAAAGAGATTGCATTAAGGAGGATCTCAAGAGTTTGATAAAGGATTACATGGCACTCTAGAAAGGAAGTAAGCACTAGCGCATCAATAAGTCATCAGTCAAATAGGAGGCAGAGCTAGTCACCCCTGATAAAGAGTTGAATCAGTGGACAAAAAAGCCTAAGTCAATAAGGGAAGTTCATAAGGGTCCATGCCCTTACATTAACCTATTCAGGAAAGAATGGACATCCCAAAGCTTAAGTACAAGATTTGAAAGCAAATACGATTGAGAACGAAGTCCTACCATTCAAAATTCAAGACTTAAAGTAAACCTACAAACTTAACAAAATCACATAAAGGAGTTAATAAGAGTAAGAATGGCAATAAATGGTTGATTATGCACCAAAATTATTATGACCATCATTGATGTCTTACCAAACAGTTTCAAGTAGCCCTATTAGAGGCTGATGACATCATTAAAATGGCCAGTCCTTGAGGTGAGATATCACACCCATTGGAAACCATGAACAAGAGTTGCTGTATTTCTTAGAACATGAGATTAGACAATGTGATCTATTAGATATTTACAGATGTAATCATATGAAATCAAACTCTTTTATTGCTTTATGAAAAATGCTATTGGTAAAGCTGTTCGGCAGTTGAATTATTCCTCTTACATTTGCATAAGTAACTTAATTCTTTTATTGTTTTATTCTTTCATGTTAATTATTTCTCACTTCCATGATTGCATACTTGTCATTATCTCATCAAACATAGTCATGACATATCATAAAAGTCTAATAAAAAATAAAGTGCAAGGTGACTTAAAACACAAAATCCACCATTTGTCACTGATATAACACTTGCAACCATGGGAAAGCCATGGAAAATGACTATCAAGCCTGTATTGAATGACTGGAACTAGAAAGCCTCACAAGCAATCACATTGTAAGAGTAAAGAACTCCAAGCTCAGATAATGGAAATAAGTTATTATTTGATGCTTTAAAGGATAAAGGGCAAACAAGTATTGTTGAAATGGTTCAAGGGTTGGTTAATCCTGAGAGTAACCTAAGTATTGGTACTGAAGCCACCAATACTCACGAAGGGGTATCATATAAGCAACAACCTTTGGCAGCATCAATTCCACTGGCTTAGCCATTCATCTATCTAAGTTAAGCATCTATACCCCATTTCATTCATAGGTACCAGGCCACGGGTTCTTCACTGATAAGGCTTCTAGTCCCTGACCTTGATGAACAAGCAAAACAAGATAAAGCAAAGAGGTTTTTTAAAAGTGATGAGGACTTAAGAAAGTATTAGTCATTAGAAAAACACCTTAGAGTTGTGGAAGGTAATTACAAATTCAAGATCATATCTTAAGGTTTAGCTTCTAATATTGTCATCCCACTTAAATTTAAGGTGCTAGATTTTGAAAAATATAATAAGACTATAAACCTCATTGCTCACTTTCATATGTATTACCGAAAGATAACCGGGTGCAAAGAGAACTAAATGCTATTAATCCATAGTTTCTAGGACAGTATAACTAGGGTAGCTACCCATTGGTACATAGGGCTTGATCTTATTAGAATTCAAACATGGGTGAGTCTAGGTTGTACTTCCTCAAAGCCCCTATCTAAGTATGTACTTCCCCATATTGCTTATTTGGGTTTAAACCTTACATACCAATGCCATAACCAATCTACTCTGGTGGGCTCAACCTAACGATAAGATTTAAGTTGAGTCCTACTCAGAACATAGTTCAAAATGCTTGACCTCATAACACTAACAATGCAAAAGCCCCTAACAACCAACAAGCATCTTATGAGAGAGAACATTTTAATCTACTCCCATACTCTTACAAAGAAATCTACTCTTGCTTACCAGTAGGCTAGCTAGTGGCCTTGATATTCATAAACTTGAGATCACCTCTATATATTGTGAGCACCATGCCAAGGCATAAGGCTATTCCATTGAAAATTGCACCTAATTCAAGAGAAAGTTACAAAGTTTATTAGAAAAGGGTGTGATTAAGGTCAAGTAAGGACCATGACCTAATGTTAGAGCTAACCCTTTCTCAAATCATCCAAAATTAAAGGTGAACATAGTAATCAATATAAAAGCTTTTTAGTTAAAAAGAACATCAAAGAGGTCAAGACACTGATAAGTAAAGCCTTTGTAAAGGCTGGAATAGTATCAGAAGCCAAATATCAGGATAAAAAACCACTAAATCCCTATAGAGCCATTACGAATAAAGGCACACCCTACAATGCTGCAAAAATCTTCTAGAAATGGTCAAGAGACAGTAGATTATTTATAAATAGAGTTTTATGAGGAAAGGGATTGGGACTTTGTGGCATTTATCAATGCCACAAAATAGAATATGAAGAATCCTCCTCATAAGGTTACGAAGCCATTACTCTTCTTTGCTAATTGGTCAGATATCAAAGTTACCCTTATTCAACTTGTACCAAAAATGATCATTTAGCTCCCATCAATTTTCCCTTATAAGGATGACAGGCGATTTACTGGAAGTATGAAAGTAAAACTATAATTACCAAAGAGTCTAGTCAATAAGATGCTAATGTTGACTTTCAACGGTAAAACACCTAAGCTGCGGTGGTAGTTGTTACACCCTAGCACATCAGAAAGCAAAACTCAATAAAAAATACTACCTATACCTTTTAAACACTGAAAACAAATGCTAAAAGGGTCAAATTTGATAGTATCAAGAAGCTAGTGAATGAGAAGAAAGCTATGAATTTTTAAATTCATCAAGCACAGCGAATACAACATCATTGACTGATTAAACACACAACTAACAAAGATATCAATACTCTCACTGCTTTTAAATTTTGAAGCAATAGGAATACCCTTCTAAAAGTTTTGAATGAAGCATATGTACCCATGATATCCCCATCAGCCAGTTGGATTGATTGGTTAGCAATATTACTGCTAAAAATTTCATCTTCTTTAGTGATGATGAGATCCCCCATGGAGGAAAAGTAGAGTATAAAGCTCTCCATATCACAACCTACTATAAAGGTAGCATATTGCCAAAGGTTCTTAGTGACAATGGATCGACCATTAATGTAATGCCCGTATCTTGCTTGTACAAGCTCCCTATTAACGCATCTTATATCAAGCATAGTCGCATGGTCATGCGAAAGTTTAATGGGACCTATAGAGACATTGTAAGGAACATCACCATCTCTTTTCAAATTAGCCCATGCACTTATAAAGTAGACTTTGTTAAAGAACTTTCCCGATGAAGTCCAACCTTATGCAAGTATTGGTTTCAAAAATTATCAATATATAAAGATAAACATAGCAAAAACAATAAACATAGAAGTAGCTAAACTTCTATATGAATCTTTAAAAAAAGATTTACATACAATAAACTATGAAATTTTAAATCAAGTTTTAATCATCCAGATGATCAAAAGTTACCTTAAGTTTAGATGTCAAAATCTAAACACTAAAGTATCAAGAAACTAGTTTCCTCAAAGATTCTTGAAGACAAACCCACATGTCCTATCTCTACGGTTATTCACATAAATGACAATTGAAACATTTTTTAGGCTGGTGGTTTTTCAATGCTAGCTAGAAGAGTTATCAACTTTTATCCAGAACGTAACTTTGAATCTTGAATTAAACTAGAACCAAGAAAAGAGAATGGTGAAAGTTTGCGCTAGCAAAAAATCTTTTAAGAAGATAACATAAACTAGGATTTATGTTTAAGGAGGAATGTTTTTAAGAAAAACTAAACTTTATCTTATAAAATATTCTCTCAAGATATTCAATAACCTTGTATCTCATATTTTAAGTTAAAATTCTCTCTTAAAGCCTTTAGGCCATATATCTATATATACTAGCTTAATCCTACTCCTATTCAGATTTAAATGGAATAGTTTTGACTAAGTTAATACTCCTTAAACAAGCTAAACTTATTCTCCTCGCTTTAGGTTAATTAATTGGTAGGCTATTCCTCCTTTTGCCTTGGCTAAATTCCCTTTTCTTGTTAGGCCAATCAAATCAGACCAACAAGCTTGGGTATAAGCATGGATAATGGCGCAATGTAAGGTTTTTGGGCTAAACTTGTGCTTCCATGAATTTAATCCAATTAATTCAATTTTATTTAAAAAAATAAATAATATTTATATAATAAATATAACTATCAAATAATTTTAAAATATAATAAATATTTTGGAAACACAAATTAGCTAGCACATACACATCTTTATGGATTTTATCACCATAAAATCCTTAATTTATTTAAAATTATTTTTAACTTAATTTTAATATTATTTAATTCTAATTGTCAAATAATTAATATTACAATAATATTCAAGGGATTATAAACAAATTATTGAGATAGAAAATTTTGATTCTCAATCAATCTGAGTCTAGGTGAAATCCTATTTTAACTAGAACTAATGTTTATCCACTGTTGCACTTCATGTCTCAATTTAGACATTAGTTTAATAAGACAACCTTATTATTAATGCCTTAGTTAGATAATAAAATCTTGATTTCATGGTTCTTATTTTGTGTCAAATAATTAAACTTATTTAATTAAAACCTTCAATCGAATTACCTTTTATTTAATTAAATCATACTTAATTAAATCTCAGATTTAATCCACGAGTTCAACCTTATTGTGTGTGACCCACTAGGTTCTCAACATGTTGGCAATGCACATAAATTACCTTATTAATCATGTTCATAAATCAAAAGTGGGATTTAACAACCTATCATGTTGAAGAGTCAATACGACCTATTAAAACCTGTCAACAACCAACCTATCCGTGTAATACAATCCTTTCACCTTATATCTAGCCAATCATCTTTAGCATATGAGTTTTAATATGTGTAACTTCAGACATCTTTGTTTGGAATAATTCTTTTAAGATGTCAAACCTCTTAGTGTGCCTTTCCTTATCGAATAGTTCTCTAAGGTTTAGGATGATTTTTGAAGCTTCTATGCCCTCATGTTGCTTCTAGAGGTCAGGTGCCATGCAAGCCATCATTACGCATGTGGCCTACATGAGATCATCTCTATGAACTCGATAAGTATCTTTCTTTTCTTAAGAAGCATGAGGTCTAGACTCTTCAAGTACAAGCTCATTAAGGACATAAGCCTTATGCTCTTGTGTTAAAATGATTTTAAGATTGCATAGCCAGTCAATAAAACTCAACCTAGTAAACTTATTAGCATCCAATATGCTACGTAGTGACAAATTGGAAGTCATACTTCTTGTTTATATCCTGCATGAAATTAGAACATATTTAATGTCAATAAAATACAGAAGATAATCATTCTATCAGGTTTTAAAACTAGAATGATTATGTCTTATTATTTTTGCATAACTATAGCCCTCAACTATAATAGAGAGTTTCAACGTTTGAATCCTCATAATGAGCTAGGACCCTTTTCATCCCTATATAACCTTGTGCTGCTCAACAAGTCATGCAAGAACTAATTGAGTAGGTAACTTAATTTACCATTTGCATCTCTATGCAAATCCTAGATCAGTTAGGTGGTAACCTTTTACCTAAATACATCTTGTGTGCTTTAACTAACTAACACCTCTAATGTCACATGGTTAAGTGCAACACATTTGAATGATGCGACACTAGTTAAGTAAGATCCACAACTCATAACTAACGCCGTTCGGGCAAGAAAAACCTTGAGCCACCCAAGAAATCACCTTTGGCTAGAACTAGGGTATCTTGTTATGAATAATAGAAGGTTTCTAATCATGCTAAGGCATGGACTCAATATGTTACAAGGGATTTCTTTTATCACATTATTATTTAAGTCTCATTTATTTACTTTTGATGGCAATGGCTTTTATTTCAAGGGCATACATATCATATATATATATCAACATAAAATAAATCTATCACATGCAATCTACTAAGATGATTATGGACTTTCATCAAAGCTGGTTTCCTTGAGCCGTTAGGAAATTAGGTGGTTAATTTAGGGATACCAATAAAATATTATATAAGTCTTCATGGTGATCTCTTGTGCTTTATCCTGGCACCATCTCCTTTGTATCTTGAAGTTCATAAATTTTCTAATACAAATATAATCCTAAATCTCTAACTGTCTAACAACTATATGAGTTTAAAGAAAGCTTGAGTTATATTTGAAGGGAGTAAGGTAAGAAAAGAATTTTACAACCTTAGATAATAGACAGATAAGGTAGGGTTTTCAGACCCTATTTAAAAATAAATACCAAAATAAATAAAATTAAGTATCCATAACCTAGTCAAATTAAGGTCCAAGTCCATAACCATCCTTCATGTTTTCACAATTATAGCATAATAATATATAGCTAATATCACATTGCAATCACATGTACACAATGCATGTATAAATAAATTTATAACATTTAACAAAGCATCTATAAGAATTGGCCATGGTGATCAGGCACATTTAATCATAGTTTTGATCCAGACATTTATCTAACTATTAGATGATTTGTCTTAACAAGGATAGAACTTTATTTACATGCTTAAATTTAGGTTTTCCAAATTTAATATCTTTAAATAATTAACATTAGAGTATCTTATTTAATTAAACAATTTAAGAAAACAAGTTTTCAAATCTTGATTCTCTTAAAACATGTTTATTTAAAGAATCCTAATGGTATTGAAATTCTTTAAATATTCTTAACTTTTAGGAACCAAGTTCTATTAGATAACTATTTATCTAATCCAACTTAGATTCTTTGATAATTTAAGGAATTCAATTCCTAATTGTGTGGAATTTCACTCCCACTGGAAAACTAGTTCTAATGAAAGTAAGACTCTAACAATTAGTTCCCTTTGATTTTGGCAATCTTTTTAGCCATACCAATTGCCTTTGACCGCCACTCTTAGATTATTTTTAAATTCTGTTTCAAGTGCTGAAAAATCAGATTAGATGCTGCCAAGAACTGATTCAAAGTTGCATCCAAGGAGGGATTTTTCTTGAACTAAATTTCAAGTTACAAGAAAAACCTCAAAGTGGCACAACCTTGCTGCAAGCCTTACTCTTGATGCCCAATTTTCCACACTTTTGGAGGATGTTTATGAACTTGATTTTAGGTGCTGGAAAATCATTCAAGATTCTGCCTAAGTTTGAACAAAAGCAGTAAACTCAAAGGCAACAAATTGTTGTTCAAATCTTAAATCACATGGATACACTTTCCATGGATGCAGCATCATCATGTCTTAATTCTCAGCAAACTTTTTGTTCTAAAGTGTAGCAAACCCATCAAACTTCTTGATAAAGATTTCAAGGTGCATAGGAATCAAGAATACATTCAACAATACCCAAAAATAACATACCATGCGATTTCATCAAGAACATTCAAGACTGAATTTCTTTATTTTAAATCATATTTAATTAAATCAAAATTGAATTTTATATATATAATATCATAAAATCAGATAATAAAAATCAATTTTTATAAAAAAGAAATCATCAATAAAAATTCTTAGAGAAATCGCAAATCACAAGAACAAATCTTTGAGTTTCAATAATATAACGTGCAATTGCTCTAATTCAATGAAAACCAATTTTTTATTAATTATTAAACCTTTTAATAATAATCAATACACATTCTAACCTTGCTGTCCAAAATTAAGAAAAATTATAAAAATTATTTCATAAAGTTCTACAACCCAAAACTTGATAGATCTATACACGTGACATCCGAATGTCAATTACCACGAATTAACCTATACTTACTACATGTAATACAAAACCTATAGGCTCATGATGCCACTTGAAAGGAACTTTTTCCCAATGAAGTCTGACCTTATCCTAGTATTAGATTCCAAAAATCATCAATATATAAAAATAAACACAGTGAAAATAATAAACATAGAAATATATGAACTTTCCTATAGATCTTTAGAGGGGATTTACATGTACACAATAAGATCTTATATCAAGATTTAATCATCCTATGATTAGAAGTTACCTTAAGTTTAGATGTCAAAATCTAAACACTAAAGTACTAAGAAACTAGTTTCTTAAAATATTCTTAAAGACCACAAGTAGCACACATGTCCTCTCTCTAATAGTTATCCACACAGTTAATTGTTTAAACCTTCTTGACACTCAATGCTTCTCTAGTCTAGTTAGAAGAGTTATCAACTCTTAACCAAGAGATAACTTTGAATCTTGAATCAAACTAGAACTAAGATAAGAGAATGGAGGAAGTTTGTGCCAAGCATAAAATCTCTTAAGAAGATGGCGCAAACTAGGGTTTGTATTCAGTTGGAATATTTTTGAAAAACACCAAAATTTATCTTGCCAAATACTCTATCAAAATATTTAAAATCCTCCTATCTCAAATTTTTAGGTTAAAATTCTCTCTTAAAGCCTATAGGCCATCATATCTATATATACTAGCTCAATCTTTCTCTAGTCAGATTTAGAATGGAATAGTTTTGACCTAGTTAAAACTCCATAAACAAGTTAAACTTATTCTCCTAGTTTTAGGTTAATTAATGGTCTATTGTTCCTCTTTTTGCCTTGGTCAAATTTCTCTTTCTTATTGGGCCAATCAAATTGGCCTAACAAGCTTAGGCTATAAGCATGATATAGGGCATTTTTAAGGGCTTTTAGGCCAAACTTGTGCTTCCATGAATTTAATCCAATTAATTCATTTTTATTTATTCTAAATAAATAATATTTATTTAAAAAATATGATTATCAAATAATTATAAAATATTAAATAAATAGTTTGGAAACACAAATTAGCTAGTACAAAAAGTAGACACCCTATTTTGTCTTGGCAATTTTTGGCATCTTGAGATGTAATCGAAAGCTAATAGCGTTAAAAATAAAAAAAAATAGGGGATAACTGCCAAGTATCGTGTTGCTATGCACTATTAGACGACATGACACCAAGTGAAAAATTTTTTTTAAAGGTCTGAAACATCTAGGGATCGTATTAAAAAAATGTAAAAAAGAGGCATCAAAGGTCATTATTCAAGGTATCACTGGGGTTATATGGATAAGCACAAGTCAATCGTCCTTTATTCCCTACTAAGGTAAGCTATTCAGAGGGCCAAAGGTATGAAAAATTCATATTTTTTGCATAAATATATCGATACATCACCAAAAATTAAAATTTTCACGCTACCAAAATTTAAATTTTTACATTTTTTACTGACATGAAATAGTAGTGCATCGAAACAAGTGCTTCTATATCAATACATAGACTTTTTAGTATTGACACTGGGCTCCATAGTAGCTTAAAATCCATTTTTTCTAGTAAGTATCAATATAAAGAGTGGCCTCCAGGTATTGAGACCAACTTTATTATATCAATGCCTAGAGCAAAAATTTACTTATAATATCGATACAATGCACATTATATTGATACGCAAGGGCTAAAATGCCTGACTCGTTTCCTTTTCATCCCTTTACACTAGACATTAAAACATGAATTGGACTAAATTTTTTAGCACCAAAGATCATTCAACTTCATAACAGGCCTCAGATTTGAATTATGATTGGGTTTTAACATATTTATAAGGCCCGAATAGTAATGATAAAGGACTTTTTCATGACTTAATTCAATTTGTTAGAGGGTAATCTTGAACTTTCTCATTGCTTAGCTACCAAAAGTGGCATTGATCCACTATTTTGGTTAAGCCAACTAATAAATTTATGGCTAGCTGAGCATAATACCTTGTCCATGCATGAGTTACATGCATCAAAGCCTCCAAAACGCCATTGTTTTTTGGATGTGGTCTTTACTATTCATATATCATATAAGGCCAATATTCTTAGCTGAAGATAGAGACAACTCAAAAACATTTTAATATATTAAAACACTCTTCAAAAACCCTTCTCAGCCATTTACTTCTCTAAAAAACCTCTTATTCCTGTAGTTTCTCAAAACCACCACCAAAAACCGTTCCAAAACACTCTCTTTCACCCTATCTTCATCTAAAACCTCCTATCCACTATTAGCACATCTCCCAAGCTTATTTTGGCCACCTTTTTCTTGCTAATCAATAGTAAAAAGAGTGAAAATGAGCTTAAAGTCAGAAGTTTTTTGCTCTAAGGATAAAGTAAGGTTTAATGCTACTAAATATAACCTGTATCCTTTTTTTATCTTGTTTTCTTCTTTCATCATCATTTTTATCATTTTAAAAAGCCATATCCATGTGAACATGAACCTGTTCCTAGGATCCTTATGTATTTTGTGGCTTTGTTTGTGGACCTAGGATTTTTTGGTGTTATATTGATCCTCTTACCATGCTTTGCCATATTTATGTGCTTGGTCTACCCCAAAAACATGTTTCAATGTCGTACAAAAATTTTTAGCAAACTTTTTCTTGCTAAAAGATGTTCATGTCATCCTCCATGGCATGACTATTGATGTTGATCATAAAGCTAGCAGTTCCATGCATCTTATTAGTTTTTTTCTTCATTGTTATCATTATTTGCATGTCAATATACCATTTTTACTTGTCTAAACGTGTTGCTTATGTTCATTGTCATGAATGTCATATTTAATTCATAAGAAATTTATTAAGATACCTGAAGCTAGCATTTCCATGCATCTTATTTGTCATTTCCTAACATCTTTGCCATCTTTTCCATGTCAAAATATCATCTTTGTTTGTTTAAACATACTATCCATGGGATTTTTATGTATGTTATATTTTGTCCATAACATGTTTTTCAAGATGTTTGTTTGCTTACTGTTAAAAATCCTATTTTTCTAAAACCTCCCAGGTTAAGCCAATGCAAACCTCAATAAATAAGGATTAACATGGATTTAAGGTTTTTCTTCATTAGTCTTCTAATCTTAGGGAAAAATCAAGTTTCTTGTGTGGATTCAATGGTTATTAAGGCTAAATATTCTATTTTTAAAAATAAAATGTCCCTTTTTATTGTCCAAAGTCGTTTATGTCTTGATCTTTTGCGTAAAGTCCTTTTATTTATGACATAGTCAACAAGCTATCTCATCGCCCCAAACTACTCAGGGTTGTGTGGATGAGCTCGTGAAGCTCATGTCACTTACTTCATTTTGCCATGGACATTTAGATGTTCATCTCCCAAGTTTAGGCCCAAAGAAAATTGAGAAAATAAAAAAAACTCCTCTATTTTGCCTTGACAACATAATGGTCATGACTTGAAAAATCATTTTTGATCTTAGATCATTTTTTACAAATTTTATGGTATTTTTCCTTGAAAGGGCATCAAATTACTTTTTAATGGCATCTTGTTTGCACTCAAATCATTTTGGATGAGGGAATTATAATTTTTTGAACCAACACTGTCTGGGACTTCTAAAGTCAACGATTTATATTCTATTCGAGCCATTTTGGCCCATTAGTACTTTTTTTAAATTTTAAAATATTTTTTCTAAAAAATACTAAAATGCCCTTTCCAAAAAGGTATCTTTTGCAATTTAATAATTCCATATGAGTTGAGAATGATTTTCCAAATTTTGCCGCACCTTTTCCGTTGCAGGTGTTGTTAGTGTTGCACTTTATCCAATTTCAAAAATTATTTCCAGCAGAAGGTGATTTTTCAAGATTTTTGAAATATTTTTACATTAAACCTTATTAAGTCATCTTTCCAATGATACCTAACTTGACCCCTAAAGCCTTCAAATTCGCTCGTAATAAAATAAAAAAAAAGGGAAAGTGCAATGTTGTTTTTTATTTTCAACATTGGTGTTAGTTGATTTAGCCGATCCCTCATTCAAGGCATTCAAATGCCTCCATGTGATCCCAATCAACCCCATTAAGTCAAAAAATATATGCCAACCTTTCCCTAAGTTTAGATTAAGGCATGGAAATTTTTAAGCTTTATTATCCTTACTTTTATCAATTTTTTAATAAAAAATCATCTATTTTATCTAAAATTTGTCAAAAATGTCATTTTGTCAATAAATCATCGAATCTTCATCAAGATAAATCTTTCGAGCTTGTCTCTTAAAAATCATCAAAGTTTTCATCTATGGGGATACTCTAACCCTACTTTTACAAACTTTATTGAAATTTAAAAACTTATCAAAGTTTCATCTGTATGGACACTCCAAGCCTACCTGCCAAAGGGATATTTCAACCCCACTCTTACAAACTTTATTCAGTTTTCAAAACTTACCAAAGTTTTCAACTCTAGGGATACTCCAACCCCATCTTCCAAGGTGATGCTCCAACTGTATCTTTTGAGGAGATTCTTCAACCTTGTTTAACAAAAGAAATTATCAAGAAATAGTCAAATTTCATCAATTTAAACATGTCAATCTCATTTTTCTCAAAATTATCACCAAAAAAATCAAATTTTCTCTCCTTAAATTTCCTCCAGACTTCTCAATATTGAATCCCGATCTTCACGCCTCAATTAGTCAATGGATCACATTGCGTCTCTAAAATTGTCAACTTTGTTTTTTCAAGATATTCAATGACAATTACTAGATACATTCTGACTATCCTTCCCCTTTGCCTTTTGTTGTTTTTTCTCATTTATTTTATGCAATATTATCTCATTTTATTGTCTTACTAATATGTTTCCTTTGTGATGGTATCCATGTTTTCAAAATTATCTTTCAAAAATTATAAGGCAATTTTTCATGTCAGTATCTCTCTTATGCTTGACATGAAATTTTTTATTTTCAAAAACTAAATTTGGAGAACATTTTAATAAAAAGATCCCTATATTCCCTTCATCTTTGGGGTACATAAATTTTTTACAAAAACCCAAGTTCATTTTATTCAAATTCATGCATAAAAAAGGAGATTATACTTAAATAATGATAAGTCAAAACTGAAAGGACTAAAACTAAGTTAAGAGATGGCTAGAAATGTACTAATTTCAGATGTCACAGGGAGGTTTGTGCCTCTTTGTGCGTTACCAACTCCTAAACCCAACCATCAAATCTTCAAATTACGCAGACCATAGAATTGATGTTTCAAGTTTCATAACTCTAAATATCATATTCAATAGGCATCCGATCACACCTAGCCCAAATGATCAATGGCAACTTCAATTGTTGGCCACTTCATAGTGACCACCTGAGACTAGTTGCATAAGAGATTCATCTGATGTCTTTCACAGTCAAAAATCGAGAATCCAAACTTTTTCATTCCCATCACATAAAAAAAGGGAAAGTCTTGATCAAAAAGATATTTTTTCATTGAAAAATACTTTTAGGTTATATTTAGTTCCTTCACAGAGTCACGTTGCCGACACATACATATCTTTATGGATTTTATCACTACAAAATCGTTAACTTGGTTAAAACTATTTTTAACTTAATTTTAATATTATTTAATACTAATTATCAAATAATTAATGTTACAATAATATTCAAAGGATTATAGACAATCAAAGGATTATAGACAAATTATTGAGATAGGAAAATTTAGTTTTCAATCAAATCTTAAGTCTAGGTAAAATATTATTTCAACTAGAACTAATGTTTATCCACCATTACACTTCATGTCTCCATGTAGATATTATTTTAATAAGACAGTCTTATTATTAATGTCTTAATTAGATAACAAAATTTATTTTTACAAATCTGATTTTAAATAATTGAACTCATTTAATTAAGTCTTTTATTCAAATTACTTTTTATTTAACTACGTTATATTTAATTAAATCTAGATTTAATCCAATAGTTCAACCTTATTGTGTGTGACCCACTAGGTTACCAACATGTTGGCAATGAACATAAATAATCTTTTAATCACGTTCATAGATCAAAAGCGGGATCTAGCAACCCATAATGACCATCCAAGTGTTGAAGAGTCAATGTGACCTTACAAAAACCTTTCAGTAACTAGTCTATCAGTGTAGTATAGTCCTTTCACCATATATCCCCGATTGAGGGTGAGCATGATGCAGTGTCTACCAGAACCTCTATCCATATTAGTTCTCACAACTCTTAGTTAATGTTCATGGATCTATGATGAACTATTTCTTATAATCAAAATATATGCTCTAGCTAGAGACTTTAATCTAATTAACCTTGTTAGAAACACTTAAGATATGTCTCTAATGTCACTTAAAGTGGTGAATCCTATCTAGATCACTTATTCATCTACCATATGATTCATGCTATACCCAAAACCATCCTACCGTAAGCATCCATCTATTGTGGACCCATTTGTGATGGAATCAAAGCATAGCACTCCTTATACAAGATGACTTGGTATCATAAGTTTGAGGAATATTATACACAATTGGCACATGGAAACATATTCCATAGACTCTTGAGTAATTTTTACCACATAGAGTTCTCACTCGAGCCATATTTTGTGAACTTGTTTCCACAAAACAAGCACCTATATGCTATTTCCAAGTATCTCCTATACTTTAACCTCTATGAGATCAAAGGATTTTATGCATCCTATGCATAGAGACTTAGCATATATTACTCTCTGTGTATTATCAATGCCTTTTCTTAACAATACGATGACTAGGAACACTTTTGAAAACATGGCTTTGATGCCTAAGGATATCATCATCGTAACTGATTTACTAACTTTGCAAGGCCATTGTGTTTTAAGGGCTTCATCTAATTAGTGTTTTCTTGAGTATCAATCATACCACTAACATGAAGGAAAACCTATGTTACTTTAACTTGGTAACATGTATGTAGTTATTTGAGCATGTATCCTATGTCCCAATCTGATTGGTTCAAAGGCATATACTAACATGATGGACATTGCTTCATCGTATTATTGTTTGCTAGGGAGGCCATGGATCCACACTGCAAAAGCAGTACCATGGTCACTACATTAGAAATTGAAATTCATCATTGAGAACAAGGTTGTCAGCATCAAAAGGGAAAAGGACATTATTGTTGCTACCTTGACTGATGCCCTCCATGTCGAGCTCCAGAAAGATGTCTTAGAATCTTCCTTTCAGTCCTTTGAGATTATAAAAACTACTTATGTCAAGGAAAACCTATCGATGGTTAAGCCTTATCTATCAAGGATACCCACATAGGTCTAAAGTTGACCATCGGTAAGCGTGCTTTGGCTAGAAGAAGACTCGAAAAACGTCTCTAGGGGATTGCTAAAGCTCTAAAAGTCACCAATTATATTGATAAGAAAGGCTCGAGGTTCAAGCCTAATACGCAGTAAAAGAGGAAACAAGCTTAGAAGAATTGTACAAAAATGATGGCCTATCTATTGGGACAAGACATAAGACATAAACTGATTATATTTTTCCACTGCAAGAAAGCTTCTATCCAAGAAGATGCATTGATCTAAATTAAGGAGGAAATACCAGCTTTAACCATGAGGATTATTTTGAGCAAGGCACTTGGAAATTTCTTTATTAATGTGATTGATAAGCCAGTGACGTCAACAATGGACAGTAAGACTAGTCTATACCTTCCAGGATTTATTCCAAGTGTTTGGACTGAGATTGAGATTCCTATGTTGTTTAAGTTTATTTCAAAGTAATCTTATGAACTAAGCCTGCATGCTTTTGCGCATAAACATTGTTAGAACCTTTGTATAGAGGTCTTTTTATTAAGTATTATTCATAAAAATGACTAAACATTATGCATTCTGTCTTTTGCGTCCATTCTTATTTTTCTTGCCAACTCTTAGACATTTTTATACATATTATTTTGCCTATATTGGTTTTTCCATATTTATAAGTACCTAAATGAAAGTGGCATGAATGTTCATATTATGATTTCGAGAATCAATTTTGAGCAATTAATCTACACTAAAATTTAAGGAAAGTCCCATGCCATTAGATTTGTGAAGGTGAATTGAGTAATAAAAAACATACCTCATGAGGAACCTATTAAAACTATAAACCTTAGGATAGAGGAAAACTAAAAAGAAATCATGATTGGAACATCCATAAACCTATTAACCCAAATTGAATTAATAAACCCTATTCAAGAATATCAGGATGTTTTTGCTTGGTCCTACCAAAACATGCTTGGATTGGACACTTACATGGTGGTCTATAGGCTTCCCCTCAAACTTGAATGTAAGCCCATACAACAAAAGGTTAAGAGAATGAAATCTAAGATGCTTCTAAAAATTAAAAAAGTAACTCATGTAGGATTTCTCAAAGTAGCTAAGTATCCTAAATGTATAGCCAACATAGTCCCAGTCTTTAATAAGGATGGCAAGGTGTAGATGTGAATAGGAAAGATAACTTTCTTTTGCCTTACATCAACACTCTAGTAAATAACGCTACTAAGATTTCATTGTTTTCCTTCATGGATGGATTTTCAAGTTACAACCAGATCAAAATGACACCCAAGGACACGGAGAAAATCGCTTTTTATGACTATGTGAGGTACTTTTTACTATAAGGTCATGCTATTCAGACTCAAAAGTGCTAGGGTAACTTACTAAAAAGAGATGGTGACAGTATTCCATGACCTTATGCATAAAGAGATAGAGGTTTTTGTGGATGACATGATAACTAAATCCCCAAAAAAGATGGAGCATGTTGCTAACCTTCTAAAACTCTTTAAACGACTATGCTAATAGCAGCTTAAGGTTAACCCTATTAGATGCAGCTTTGGTGTCACATTCGATATGTTATTAGGCTTTATTATGAGTGAAAAAGGGATAAAAGTCAATCTTGACAAATTCAAGACCATTTAGAATCTACCATCACTTTATACCCGAAATAAAGTGAGGAGTTTTTTAAAGAGGCTAAACTAAATAGCCAAATTCATATCTCAACTAATCAATAAATACGATCATTTCTTCTAGTTGCTTCAAAAAGTAAAACCTTGAAAAGTGGAATAATAAGTGCCAAAAAGCCTTTAATTGGATTTAAATACTACCTTTTAAATCCACTTGTGCTTATACCATTGGTGACCAATCAGCTTTTGATCCTATATCTATCAATTTTAATAAGTCTATGGGCTGTGTATTGGGCTAAGACAATGAACTATTTGAATAAAAAGTTCACGAAGTGTGAAAATAATTACCCATAGTAGAAAGGTTATGTTACGCTCTAGTATAGACTACTTGGAGGCAAACACAATACATTTTATACCATACCACATGGGTGATCGCCAAACTCGACCCCATTAAATACTTACTTGAGGCCCCTGCCCTATCAAGGAGATTAGCCAAATGGCAAGTCTTGCTTCCTGAGTGTGATATTATCTACGTGAACTAGAAAGCCATTAAGGGTAGTACGATAGTCAATTTTTAGGCAAGCCGAGCAATTGGTCATAAAAATGGTTTTCTCTATGTCTTCGGGTGTCATTTTGACTAATTATAGCTTAAAAATAAAGGAATCTTATTTTGGGCATCTACTGCCTGCCCACTATTCAGATTTGATAAGTGCTTTAAACAATAGAGGTATTACTAAACTCAAAAACATAGAATAATGCAGTAAAACATACCGAATAACATCAACAGATTGATTTATAAGCACTTTGATTGATCTACCCATAACAAGAAAGAAAAAAATCTGATTTGATACCTAATCCAAAAAGGTCTATCTTTTCAAATTAAAATAGACTCTGTTGATCTTGTACATTGAGTTTGATTGTTGCAAATCAAAGCCATCCACATGTGTAGCCTCTAATGGTGATCCATACAAGTAACTTAGAAATCCTTCATAAGGGAAAGACTACTCTATGCCAAAATTTGTGCTAACAGATTAAGTTTAAAAAACCTTCACTAAGCAACTCTCCATGCGCCAAAATCACAAGAATTGGAGAGTGTAGACACTAAATTTTATCTGAGCAATTTTTAGGACACTCATTATTTGAAATAATTTAATTAATTAGGCCATTTTTAATTTAAGTTTGTTGGATCCGGATTAATTAGGCTTAATTCATTTCAATTTAGTCTTATTTGGAAAATTATAAAAAATAATAATAAAAAAGAGTGACCAGGGTTTAAACCCAAGCCACCCTTGTTAATAAGTTGCCTATGACCAACAAACCAAGCATATGTTTTATTCATGAAATCACAAAAACCAATCAAAAAGGAAAGCAAAAAAAAAAAAGAATGGCATGGGTTTCAAACCTAGGCCACCTTGTAAAATGGGCCATTTTGACCCATGCACCAAACATGACTTTATGCCACGAAATCAAAAAAAAAATCAAAAGAAAGACAAAAAAAAGAAAGGATAAAAAAAAGAGAAAGAAAGGCTAGCTGCCATGCTCAGCGTGGCAGCCGCTCTGCCATGCCTGGAAAACTAGCCATGGCAGCTTCTGCCATGGATCTGGTTCCAAACCACCAGCCGTTTCAGCTTTTTCTTGGTGTATATAACCACCAAGGAGGAAAAAAGTAGGGCTCAAAATAAATTTTCAAGAATAAAAAAAAAGTAATGCAAGCTTTAAAAAAATCACACAAGAAAATAAAAAACTAAAAGTAGGGGTTTTGTTTAAATAGGTTTCGGTACTTATTTAAGAATCCGAATGGTGAAAAGGAAGCTCAAACAGAGGGGAAGAACATACTAGAGTTTGGGAACAATCCAACTATGGACGACGATCAGATTTGAGGTAAAAAGTTTAAACTTCTCTTGTAGATTTAGAAAAATCTAAAAAGATTTAGAAAAATTCAACTCCGGATTTGAAAAGAAGAGGTTGAAAAAATTCTAAAGGTGAAGTTTAAGAGCTAACCATTTTCAACAAGCAACGACTGACGGCAGCCAACTAGTGGTTTTTGGGTTTTTTTCCTACTGTGGTCTGGTTTGGGGTGAGAAAGAAAAAAGAAGGAAAAAAGAAAAGAAGAAGAAAAAGAAGGAAACAAAGAAAAAAACAACTTAAATGGCTTGGGTTTCGAACACAGGCCACACATATAGAAGAAAAAACAACCAACCACCCAGCCTCACCAATCTTCAAACATAAAAATGTCAAAAAATTTTTAAAACTAGTATTGGGATGTGGGGTGCCATTCTATGTTTGAGGTTACATTTTATCATTATGAAATGCTTGTTTAAATATTTTTTGATGATATTTGTTCTATGCCTTTGATTTTTAATATTATTTGTTTATTTATTTATTTTGTTTTTATCGTACTAGTTTGATTTGATAATGTGTGTATATATATTTGTCAAGAAAAACACCCTGAGTTAGAATAAGATTAACCTAAATAATGGGATTAATCTTGGTCTATTATTTTTTTCACAAATTGAAACTTTAATCCTGGGGTAATATTAAGTTATTTATGTTGGGATTTAAGATTAAAAGAAGCAAAATATTCTTTTTTTAAATATAATGCCGTTTTTAGTGTCAAAATTTGTTCATGCCTTCATCTTTGCATAGAATCCTTGTGTTTGTCGCATGGTCAATGGGCTATTTTATCATCCCAAACTACTCCGGGATTATGTAGATGAGCTCGTGAAGCCTATGTCACTCATTGTTTTCTATCATGAGTATATAGATGTCCATGGCTTGAATTTAGTCTGAATAAGTCTGAGAAAACCAAAAATTCTTCTTGTTTTATGCTGGCAACTCTATATCCATGACTTGAAAAATTATTTTCAAACCATAAACAATTTTTAACGAATTTTTTGACATTTTTTCCTATAAGAGCATTGAATCACCTTTCTAATGGTGTCTTGTTTGCCCTCGGATCATTCCGGATGAAGGAGTTATAATTTTTTGAAGTTTGGTTATTTGGAACCCTTAAAATTAATGATTCACATTCTATTTGGGCCAATTCAGCCCACCAGATGATTTTTTTGGATTTTTCAAATATTTTTCACAAATATTTTGTGAAATTCCCTTTTCGTAAAGGTATCTTTTGTGATTTAAAGATTCCATATAAGTCTGGAATGATTTTTCAAAGTCAACTGCCCCATTTCCCTTGTATATGCTGCTAGTGTTGAGCCAGTCCCTAATGTGAAAAATATTTCCACATAAGAGGCAAATTGCTAGGATTTTTGGAATAATTTTGTATTGATTCGTATCGAGTTAACTTTCCAATGGTACATTACATGACCCATGGAACCTTCGAATTTGTCCATAATAAAATTGAAAATGGGAACAGCGCGATGCTGTCCCTTATTTTCAGCATTGTTCATGATTAATTGATTCCTCTGAACTCCCACTCCAAGGCATTCAAATGTCTCCATTTGATCTCGATCAATCCATCTAGTTGAAAGGAACATGCATTGACTCTCGTAGACTTAGATCAAGGCCTGAACATTTTTTAAGCTTTGTCATCCTTATTTTTATCAAATTTTTAATTAAAAAGCAACTATTTCGTCAAGAATAT
>JBBYHL010047522.1:0-40235 GCA_038381835.1 Adansonia madagascariensis | reverse complement strand
GAATCCAACCACCATTCTGAAGACTTAGTTGCAGTAGCCATATGAACTTCAGTAATCATGCCAATTTGCATTTCAGTCACCATAACAATAAGTTCCTTCATATCTTGTTCAACAAGATTTATTTTATTCGTATTTGTAAAACCAGAAGAAGTCTTGTTTCCAGAATTTCTGTATCTGCAATTCTTGACAAAATGCCCTTTCTTTCCATAATGGAAGCACATTTTATCAGTCTTGTTTTTCTTGGTCTTTTTGAACTCCTTTTTTTGGATTCGAGGCCTTTTTTTACCTTTACCAGAATTTTTTTCACTTACAAAATTTACATCAGAACCAAGAATAAGTGCATCTCGAATGTGATTTTCAACCTCAATTTCCAAATGAGTTTGAAACTCTTGAATAGTATAAGATTCTGGAGAATGGAGTATTTTTTTCCTATACTCATTCCATGATGGAGGCAATTTGGATAAAATTGTTCCCACTTGAAGTGAATTAGGAATTTTGATTTCCAGTTCACTTAACTTAGAGGCTATAATTTGTAATTCATGCACTTGATCTATGATAGGTTTGGTATCAGTCATGGTAAATTCAAAGTATCTTAAAGCAAGAAACTTATCTGTGCCTTTCTTCTCATTTCTGTATGTGTTCTCAAGTGTAGTCCAGATTGCTCTTGGTGAAGTCATGTTTCTATACAAATCATATAGTCTATCGGTAAGAGAGTTCAAAATATATCTACGATAGATGAACTCATCCTCTTAGCGTTTGCTCCTCTCCTTTATAACAGCATTAGAATCTGTGGTTGTTTCTTCTGGTACTGATTGTAGATTCGAATCAAGGACATAGAAAATCTTCAATGTGGTTAATAGAAACACCATTTTGTCTTTCCATCTTGTGTAGTTGGTCCCATTGAACCTATCTAGTTTGATAATATATTGATTTTGGAAATGAACCTTCAGACTGGAATTCAGTTCGGCCTCCATCATTATAAAGCCTTAAGATTGTTAGAAAAAACATTTTTGAGAAAGAGATTTTAAGATGAACTTTGAAGGCCTCGAATCCAAAAAAAGGAGTTCAAAAGGACCAAGAATAAGTGCATCTCGAATACGATTTTCAGCCTCAATTTGCAAATGAGTTTGAAACTTTTGAATAGTATAAGATTTTGGAGAATGGAGTATTTTCTTCCTATACTCATTCCATGATGGAGGCAATTTGGATAAAATTGCTTCCACTTGAAGTGAATCAGGAATTTTGATTTCTAGTTCACTTAACTTAGAGGCTAGAATTTATAATTCATGCACTTGATCTATGATAGGTTTGGTATCAGTCATGGTAAATTCAAAGTATCTTAAAGCAAGAAACTTATCAGTGCCTTTCTTCTCATTTCTTTATATGTTCTCAAGTGCAGTCCAGATTGCTCTTGGTGAAGTCATGTTTCTATACAAATCATATAGTCTATCGATAAGAGAGTTTAATATATATCCACGACAGATGAACTCGTCCTCTTGGCATTTGCTCCTCTCTTTTATAACAGCATCAGAATCTGTGGCTGTTTCTTCTGGTCCTGATTGTAGATTTAGATCAAGGACATAGAAAATCTTCAATGTGTTTAACAGAAACACTATTTTGTTTTTCCATCTTGTGTAGTTGGCCCCATTGAACCTATCTAGTTTGATAATATATTGATTTTGGAAATGAACCTTCAGACTGGAATTCAGTTCGGTCTCCATCATTATAAAGCCTTAAGATTGTTAGAAAAAATGTTTTTGAGAAAAAGATTTTAAGATGAACTTTGAAGGCCTCGAATCCAGAAAAAAGAGTTCAAAAAGACCAAGAATAAGTGCATCTCGAATACGATTTTCAGCCTCAATTTGCAAATGAGTTTGAAACTCTTGAATAGTATAAGATTCTAGAGAATGGAGTATTTTCTTCCTATACTCATTCCATGATGGAGGCAATTTGGATAAAATTGCTCCCACTTGAAGTGAATCAGGAATTTTGATTTCCAGTTCACTTAACTTAGAGGCTAGAATTTGTAATTCATGCACTTGATCTATGATAGGTTTGGTATCAGTCATGGTAAATTCAAAGTATCTTAAAGCAAGAAACTTATATGTGCCTTTCTTCTCATTTCTATATGTGTTCTCAAGTGCAGTCCAGATTGCTCTTGGTGAAGTCATGTTTCTATACAAATCATATAGTCTATCGGTAAGAGAGTTCAAAATATATCCATGACAGATGAACTCCTCCTCTTGGCGTTTGCTCCTCTCCTTTATAACAGCATCAGAGTCTGTGGTTGTTTCTTTTGGTAATGATTGTAGATTCGGATCAAGGACATAGAAAATCTTTAATGTGGTTAACAGAAACACCATTTTGTCTTTCCATCTTGTGTAGTTGGTCCCATTGAACCTATCTAGTTTGATAATATCTTGATTTTGGAAATGAATCTTCACACTTGAATTCAGTTAGGTCTCCATCATTATAAAGCCTTAAGATTGTTAGAAAAAAAGTTTTTGAGAAAGGGATTTTAAGATGAACTTTGAGGTATGAAAAACACTTTCCTTAAGGCTTTATAATGCCTCCAGGATACAACAAAGTTATAAACTTCTAAATAAAAAAAATAGTGAAAATGGCAGAATAGAAATGTCCCTTTTATAGGTAATGTAAAGTTACTTTGGTAAGGACTTGTCTTTTGGATAAACCTTTGGCTAAGTATTATGTCTTTACATAACAATTCTTTGGTGACTGATGTGTTCTTTCAACATAACTTTTCTGATGCAAAAAATTATTTCGGATTAACTATTATTTAATTATTCTGAAAGATAAAATATATATATATGAAAATTGTATCACCAAATTTAAGCCCAAGTGCCTATCTTTGACATTAAATAAGTATTGGCCCACTAGGTGGTTCCTTCTAGCCCACTAGGTGGTTCCTTCTAGCCCACTAGGTGAGCCTAATAACAATTTGGGCTAAACTTTTAGTCAATTGTCCAATTTAATAAGATTGAACATTTATAAATTGTTCACTCTTAGTTTTTCTATTCATTGTGGGATTTTGGTTGTTCCCACCATCATTACAAATTACCAACAATATGTATATTTAGTAAAAGCAGTATGTACATATAGCTTAACTATATGTACATATAGTAAAAATGATATTTTTGGCCAAGCAATTAGTTTTTTGATTGAGGTGTTGGTCATTTTTCTTAATTTTTGTATTTTTTTGGCCTAAAAGTCCGTTCCTTTCATAGAAAGGTTGGTTCTTTTGAATAAGAGAACATATATATATATATATACACGACTATAACTGAATGTACATATGACTTTTCTAAGTCAACCTCTCTTCACAAAGATAACCAACCCTATAAGGGAACTAACCCCTTTACATACCTTTCCAGCATATATAGTTCCAACACTCACAAAATAGAATAATTTTTTATTAAATTAAATTAAACTCAAAACATACATGAAATATTTTTTATTTTTATTATTTTTAAATAGTAATTTAGGATTTACCTTAAAATATTTTTTAATTTTTATTATCTTTTAAAATGTAATTCGAGATTTAATATAAAATTTTTTATTTTTATTATTTTTTAAATAGCAATTTAAAATTTAGTATAAAATATGTTTTTATTTTCTAAATAGTGATTCAAAATTTAATATAAAATATTTTTATTTTTTATTTTTTATTATTTTTAAATAGTAATTTGGGATTTAATATAAATATTTTAATTTTTTTATTATTTTAAAAAATAATTTGAGATTTAATATAAAATATTTTTTAATTTGTATTACTTTTCAAATAGTCATTTGAGATTTAATATAAAATATTTTTTAATTTTTATTATTTTTAAATAGTAATTTAGGATTTCATATAAAATAAATAATTTTTTATTATTTTTTAAATAATAATACGAGATTTAATATAAAATATATATTTTATTTTTATTTTTAAATAGTAATTCGTGTTTAATATAAAATATTTTTAATAAGGAATTAGTGTAGGTTGGGATTTTGAGGGAATTGAGATTTTTCCTTAAGGGTATTTAGATAATTGCAGAGTTCTTAAAATGTAATTCATTAAAGGGGGGGGGGGAGAAGCAATTTAACAAAATTGAAATTAATTTGTATTTTAATTATGAAATAAATGAATAACTATGTTAATGTTAGTTGTTGGGGTGAGCTCCTCAGAAATTCGCAAATCGCGGCGTGATTGATGAGCCATGGGACCACCATGCATGCAGCACTACGTAAGCAAAGTCCAGCAAGGTTCGCATTCGCACTGCAATTTCTATGCATTTTCAATTATACCCAAAAATAAGAGGACCAAAATTTATTTATACCATTGAATTTTCGTATTCAACAACGACGTGATAAACCAAAAAGTGTGGGAGATTAGATGAGGATATTTGAGTCTTTATTTCGAGTTTAAGTTTGAATACTTCAAGATTTATTTAATTTCAAGTTCATATTATTTTAGATTTTAATTGTTTAGATTTAAATTATTATGAGTTTATTTTTTTCTTTTTTTTTTTTAAGTTTGAATTATTTTGAACTGTGATTGTTTTAGATATTATCATTTCAAATTTAGTCAAACTAGAACAGAATAGAGTACAAATATTTTCAGATTAAATTTCGAATTTCATATTAAATTGGGACATTTTAAATTTTAGGGTAAAAAACACTTACACTTGCTTTATAGAATTGCACTTACCTTCTTTAATTGAAAAACATCACTTAGCCCGGAGGCTTGGCAAAAAAAAAAAAAAAAATACAATTAAACCCCTTAAGGTATTATTTTTATGTTAATTTAAATGAAAAAATATATGCCCTTTTTTAATTATTATTTTTTTGTTTTTTTCGTACTAATTTTTTTAACTACAAAATAATGAGTCTTAATTAATTACTATTTAATTAAATTCTAATTAAAGTTTTATTTTGATTCAAATGCAAGTTAAATATTTAAACTTATCTTTAATTCAATTATTTATTAAAATCAAAATGAATTTATTCAAATATTTTTATTTAAATTAGTTAATTACCATTATTTAAAAAATTTTAGTGATAATTAAATTGGTTAAAGAAAAAAGAATAAAGAAGGGAAAAAAAGAATAAAAAAGTATATAGCTATCATTCATGAGATTTTATTGAAAATAAACTTGTTCTATTACTTTGAAAATCATATTTTATTTCTTAAAAAAATAACTATGTTAGCACTATGTTAATCAAAATAATATTTATTCAAATTTTACTTTAATTATTAAAAATACATCATTTTTTGTCTATTTTTTATTTTTTTTTTGTTTTTATCAATTCCTTTATCATTAAAATTTTTAAAATAATAACAATTGATTTATTTTTAAATAAAAATAACAAGACATGCTAATATCAAAGTTAATATATATAATTGAATTAAAAATAAGTTTAAAATTTTTTTTGGTACAAAAAAGTCAAAGCAAGGATAGGCTATCCCAGCCTAGGGCTAGAGCATGTCATAGATCTCGACGCTAATGAGCACTCAACCAACTAAGATTGTCATAAGTTTAAAATATTTAAAATACATATAATTTAATTATAATTTAACTTGATAGTAATTAATGACAATTTTCTACTTAAAATATTAAGTAAAAGAGGAATGAGAATAAAAGGCAAAAATAAATAAATAATTAATAATTAACAAAGGGTATATATATCTTTTTATTTGAAATTAATCTAGAAATTATAGCTTAAAAGTTGGTGTATAGTTTGCCAAACCTTAGGTGGATGAATGGGTGTTTTTCGAACTTAGAGGGATAAATGTATTTTCAATCAAACCTCAATAGATAAATATATTTTCCTTAAATTTTATTATCATGAGTTCGAATTCTTTCAGATTTGAATTGTTTTGGATTTTAATTATTTTTGTTAGACTTTGACGGCAAATGATCTTAAGATATTTTTTTAAGCCTAGGTAATATATGACATATATAGATTATTATTAAGTACACTGACAATAAAAATTTTTAACTACACAAGTAGAGCTAAAAAAATCACATGCTGCTAGTGTATATTTATAAACAAATAAATAAATGATATGTGAGGTAAATTTTTAACCTCGAGTTAAAACGGGTTGAGCTCTCTTTCATTATTTTTCATCTATTACTATCCAATACAATTTTAATCACCATCCATAAATTTACCTTTGACAATTTTTAAGTGAGTCATATAGATGTAAATGGTGTTGATAAATACATTAAAAAATAAATAAAAAAATAATAGATGGAAGCCCAATCCATTAAAATAGTATACCTTATAATAATCATATTTATGGAAACAATATTGTATTCAATGCAAAATTGACAACTCTTCATTTTTATTTTCAGTACATTGAAAGAAAATACTAGTATGGGTAATAATCGTGAAAACTGCCTTCAAGAAGATATTCTAATTTTTTTTATTTAGATAATTTGATGTTAAAAAATTTTTATTCAATCATTTTTTCAATAAATTTGAACTTTTGTCCTGAAATATTTTTCAAGATACTGAGATTTTAGAAAGATGCTTTTTCATCCGCTGCTGCTTGTTGATGGATCCATGGGGGCAGGCTGGCCGCAGGGAACTGTAGAGACTATACCCAATCATCCACTTGTTTGAACCCAAAAAGTTTGGCGGAGGTTTATCACTGGGTCTTACCCCACCCACCCTTTGCTGTTGAAACATTCAAATTATAGATGACTATTGCATGGGCCAAACGACTGAGCCCCAAACACCCAACGTAACGACAACCGGCCCAAGTGTATTATTTGAGCAAACGACTATTAGTTTTAGTATGGTTTATAATAGAAGAAGTCATAAGATTAATTTTTATAATTTTTATATGTGTGTAGATGTAAAAATAATTGTAATGGTGAGGTAAATTAGATTAAAAAAGAAAATAATTATTAAAATTATTATATTAAACATATATATAATAAAATTTATAACATATATGAAAAGTTAATAAATTATTAAAAATTAAACTAAATAATATATTTATATATTTTAAAATAAAAAAATAAATAATAATTATTAATTGAATATATAAGTTATTTATTTAAAATAACATGTATAAGTACTTATAAAATTATTTAATAACAGTAAATAAATAACAAAAATAAACAAAACTACCACTACTAGAGACAAAGACCTTTTTATTCCAACATTGAAGCTTTGAAAGGGAAAGGGAAAAAATATGATTAATTTTTTAAAAGAAAAAAACCCTAAATATGGGGAAAGTTTAGATCGACACTAATGAACTATTTACAAAGCAGCTCATTGTCGCAACGTGGCTCAGATGCAAATTTTGACTACTTGACTTAAAAGGTGGATGTAACCTCTTGTTCCTATACATATATATATATATATCATCATTTCTTTATTTTTAGGAGCCATATGATTATTATTATTATTATTATTATTATTATTATTATGGATTGAATTATCGAGATGAATCACTCACTCGGCTTAACTCTAATTGTCATTGCAAAATGACTATTTATTTTTGGAGTTGCCACAAACCTATGTTTGGTTCGGTTAGATTGGTCACTTGTCTAAGTCCATATTTTGAGGGTTACGAAACGTATAAAATCAACTCTCAGGTCTGCCCTTATACCAAAGATCATATGAAAGGGTCTTGGAGTAGATTACAATCACTAGTAAAGATCGATTTCTCTCATGACGCTTGATAATCGGTACCTTATTAATCTTGTGTTAATTGAAATTTTGATTTTTATTTGATCTTAATGTTTCATATTAAATTATAATTACTATATATCAAAATAAAATTTTATGAAATAAATTTATTATTCCGAATAAGAAAATTAGATTTTTAATATTTTTGAAAGTCAAACTATCTTTCGTACCCTATCGGAGAACCAGAGGAATACGAAAGGTTTTATCATTTTTTTGGCACCCTACTAGGGAACTGGTGGAATATGAAAGGTCTCAAGAAATCAAAATATCTTTTGTAACCCATTGGAGAGCTATAAGAATGCAAAAGGTTTTATCATTCTCTTTCGCATCCATAGGAGAGTTGAAGAAATATGAAAGGTTTTAAAAATCAAAATATCTTTTATACCCCACTGGAGAGCCAAAGGAATACAAAAAGTTTTAGTTTATGAAAATCAAAAATCCTGATTTTCTTTTTGAAAAAGACAACTCATTATTAAAATAATCCATGGAATCCCTCTCATATTCTGTAAGAAATTCCATGTACTGCTTTAACTTAGAGACATTGCCTTAATTTTTAGAAATTTTTGATTTTATTAAAGATATAAATATTTGTCCTAAGACTCGGCTTCGACTATACATACGAAACTAGACTCAAAGGACTTAAATATGGTCAATAAGACCAGACTGTCCTTTAGAGTACTTTCGATAAGTATCTTAGTAACTCTAAGGACTTAGTTTTAATGTAAATTTACCAAAATACCCTATTGGTATATCTTCGACGTGAAAGTATCTTGGAAACCTTAAAGGACTCGAAAATAATCATGAAAGATGAACCTAACTCTAATACACACCTTTGTCATGAAAGAGTTTGGGTGATTACATAGGACTCGATTTTAAGAAAAATTACTAAAATACCCTTAGAGACTACCTTTATTTTGAAAGCACCTTGGAAACCTTAGAGGACCTAGAAATGATAAAAAACGATAATTTTACCCTAAATGGGTAATAAGCACATTAAAGGTCACTTAAATGCAAAAATTACAATTAAGCCCTTAAACTTTTCAAAAAATTATATTTTATACCCCAACAAAAAAAATAAAAGAATATGAAAAGATTTAACACTTTTTACACCCCAACGAAAAATTAGAGAAAAGCTAGAAACACTCCAAAATGATTAAAATAACCTCAATGAGTAATTTGACATAAGGAATGACCTTTTTGACCCTAAAATGCTAAGCTTTACCTCATGAACTCTAAACTTTTCAAACTTTGCAATTTAGTCCCCAGATGAAATAAACTCATAATTTATCAACAAACACATCATAAAAGTCATGGAATAACACCAAAAGTCATGAGAACAATTCGTCGAAGCACCTTTAGCCTTGGACCAATTTTTTTAATTATTTGCAAGCAAGTCCACAAATTGTTAAAATTACAAAAATATCCCTAAAAGGATAAACATGTATAATATGTATTTCAACACGTTAAAAACACATAAAACACAATCCTAAAAGTTTATAAACCTCTTGGCCAAGTATGAAAGGCCATGAAGCAAAATTTATCATTTTTACAAAATAGTTGCTAAACTTTTTAATTTATAACATAACCACAAAAAATAAAAAAAAAACATCATAAGCACATACATATAGGGGCCAACATGGGAAATGCCTTTCCATTGAAATTTTAGGGTAAATTATTTTTCAATCCCTATATCTTCCAAAATTCACAAAATAATTCAAAAGATCAAAAAATAACAAATAAAAATTAATTTCAAAGGCCCTATAAGCTTTGGCTAACATCAAATAACACATCAAACAAAAATCTTCCAACTCAATAATCATATATCCTAGCTTTATCAAGCACCAATCAACACCACCATGTAAGAAATCATAAAAAAAAAAAAACATACTAACATGTTTTCCAACGTATTAACAAGAAAATACCAAGGAAAATAATATCCATATGAACATATATATATGTGTGTATATATATATATATATATATATGACAAATTAAACATCATATAACAAAAATCAACGTCATATCAACATAAACAAATTTCATGAGAAAAATTAAGCTACTGTTAAGAAAAATCAAACATAACAAACAAATTAAAGAAAATAGTTCATAGCCATCAAGCTTAGCCTTTCAATAAGGATTAAAATTAATGAGCTTAAGCATGATTTTGGCTCATTGAAAAGAAAAAAAATGAATGAAATGAACAAAAACTAAAGATTTTACAAGGGAAGCTACATTAAAAGCTTAATAACTTAGAAAATTTTATAGTGTTTTTAGTGTTTTTCTTGCTTGGAAGCATTCCCTTTTGTTTTGAAACAACCTTCCCTTACTTGTAGGGGGCTGAAGCAAAATGCCCTTAGCTAAATTTGTCTAGCTTTTTTCATTATTATTTTATTTTATTTATTAATCTTTTTAAATTTTTTTATATGATATGACAATTTAATTAATTTTATCTTTTTATACACTTAGTCAAAAGTTAATTGTATGATTCATATGGCTTAAGGCTTAGGTTTAATGATGATTTTGATAATATCAGGCTTTATGATAAAATTTAATCCTAATTAAATTAATTCTCATATAATTGAATAACTAAATTCTGAAATTATATATAAATATTCATAAATTTATGAAAATATATGAATAAATAAAATTATTGTCACGACTTGCCACCTTTTTCACGTAGCATACTATGACTTAAAAATGAAAAAGAGAAAGGGCTCGCCTCTGGATCATCCCTTGATCAGGATTTGAATTAGGTATGATAAGGTGAAACCGGTCATGGATGGCCATTACGAAATGGCAATGACTTGGAGTTGCCACTGACCATCTTGGGCTAGGTATGATTGGATACCTATTAAAACCGACGATTTTGAGTTACAAAACTTGCAACATTGGTTTTACGAGTTACATATACCAGAGTTTATTTTTAAGTGTCTGAGAGTTGATAATAAATGGGGAATGATTAACAGCTCCACGATGGCCAAAATTGGTACCATCTAGCTATAAATTATCAAGTCTCGATTTTTTTCAGTTTTTATGTAATCATTATTTATGTGTAAACCCCTACTAACGAATGAAAAATTTTAATATTGGATCAAGGTTTTTTTTTTTGTTTATAAAATTTTAATTAACATCTTTCTACGCAACCTAGAAAAGAGGAGAAATATAAAGGATTCGATAAAGTGAGGTTCATATTGATTTAAAAGAAGATACCTTATGTCAAGCACTAGAGGGATGCTGACGTAGAATATTGCCTCGAGTTTAATGAAATTCAAGTTTTGAAGACATGAATGCAAGTCATCATCAAGAAAAGAAACAGATTAGTAGAACATAAAGGAATATGATAATAAAAATTGCATTAAAGATAAACATTGGGAAACAAAAATGAGGGATGATTGGGATGTATATGGCAATTGATCTCGGTTATTGAAGAATAACCGAAATGACAATTTTGAGACATGTTTGGATTTGAATGCCATTTTTTGCATAAAAAGGTTGATAAAAGGTTTGGGGAAGCCTAGAGAAGAGAAAACTTAAATTTTTGATGTATTTTTGAAAAGTAGGGTTAGAATATCCCCTTAGGGAAAACAGGTTTGGAAAATCCCTTCAAAAAAATAGGATTCGAGTATCCCCTTGAAATGAAATAATTTATGTGATTTTTGAAAATGAAAATTTTTGAGATTTTTGAAGAAAATAAATTTCAAATCTAAAGACATTTTAAATAGGAAATGGAAATTAAGTTTGAAAACCATTTTGAGTTTTGATCTGAGCCTAAAAGGACCTATGTCATGAGTCATAACTCTATGGTGAAAGTTTTTCGAGTCATTCAAATGATTGTAATTGTTGGTTCAAGAAAATCTAAATAATTTTCCCAAGTTTAGTAAAAACGGGAGACATCATGCTACCGACCTTCTCAAATTTATTTAGGCTTGGCCCGATGGTTTTAGTGGTGAAAGAGGTACCTTAGAAAGGCAGCTCAACAAGGATTAACATAAAAATATTTCAAATTAATTTTTGAAATCGAGTTTGAGTTAGCACTGACAGCAAATACAGAGAAAATGGAGCAATAAACTTTGAAAAATCATCCTGAACTCGTTTAGAATCGTTAAACAGCAAATGATACCTTTCTAAAAAGGGAATTTTATAACCTTTTTTTTGGAAAAATATTTAGCAAGTCTAGAAAAATCATTTGCTGGCTCAAAATTACCCAAACAGAATGTGGATTGCTGATTTTTAGGGATCTAAATAGTAAAGGTTTAAAAAATCATAACTTCCACATCTGGAATTATCAAGAGGCCAATGAGGTATTTTTGTAAAGATAATTTGAAGCCTTTTGCAAGAAAAATGCTAAAAAATTCCAAAAAAATTGTTTGGAGCCCAAAAATAATTTTTTCAAGCAAAGGTTTTTATTGTCACATGTTAGAGTATCGAACATGCGAATGTCCAATCATTGAGGTTCATGGCATGAAGTAATGGACCAATCCAGCTCGCATAGAGTAGGTTGCTGAAACGTTTGCTATCTACACCAATAGCGATGATAGCTTTGAAACAAAGCTCAAATTATGCACTCGAAAACAATTTTAATTTTTGATTGAAAATAGAATTTATTTAGCCCAATGAGACCATGATCCCAAGCCTTTATACTTGATATATTCTCAAGATTGGAGAACCAATATATTAAATCCATGCTAAACCCCACTGATTGAGGTTAATATAGATTTAACTTAAGGTTGTTTTACAAAATCAGATTTTAGCCTACATAGAACAAACATTATTACAAATATGTTATAGCGTAAGTAAATAAGCATGATATCAAACACTCAAGGCATAGTTAGATGCAAACAATATGACATTTTAAAAAACAATAGGTGACCAAAACATAAATTATGACGTAAACAATATTTGGTCATGTAACAATGATATCTAGCATCACAAATAAAGTATTGAGATGAAGCAAAACTATTAAGACTAAAATACAAGCTTCTCGAATGGAAACAGAGCAAGAAACATGGTTTTTTTAGCTACCAAAATATCACAATAGCTCATTAAACATACAACCACATCAAACAAGCTCAAAGAAGTGCATGAATCCTACAAGGTTTATAGTTATCATTCAAAGGGCTTGCTAAAATGGCATGAAAAATAAAATAAGAAAGAAAAAGATGTGAAAAAGGGTGAAGGAAATATGCCACAAGATAAACCTTAAAGCTTGTTTAATCTCCTTGTCAATGTCCTGCCTTCATGCTTGCCTTTGCTTGCTCTCGACTTTTTTTTCAGCTGCTATGAAGTTTTGTTTGCTGAATTTTTTTAGTGTTGGTTGCTAATGAGGGAAAATAAGAGAGCTTTTTCTTTTTGATGAAAGCTAACTTTTTGTAGGAGCCCATTTGGCCAACACCATTTTAGGGCAAAAAGGTATTTTTGTTTTTTGTTTGTAAAAAATGATGAGTCATGGTGCATTAAACTGTGCTTTCAATTTTTAATTGGTCAAAGTATTAATATTTGAGTATCAACTAACTACCAAAGTTGCAAAATGCCCCTTAAATATCAATTTTTGCCATGAAATACCCCACCATCATGCTAATTGGGTCCTTAAAAAGATCATTAATATAGGCCCAAAATTAATTCAATTAATGGACATATTGAATCAAAATAATTTTAATAATGCCCATCAAGAATTTTAAAATATTTTAAATATAATAGGTCCAAATGAAATAATTAAATATGCATGTGAGCTTTATTTTATCTAATTTACATTCTTTTACAAGGCTTGGTCCTAAATTAAATAGTTTATGATCCAATATAATTAAATAAAATAGGCCCAAATAAAATAGTTAAATGTGAATGTGGGCTTTGTTTTATCTAATGTATATTTTTAACAATGCTTGGTCTTAAATAAATAATTTATGACTCAATATAATTAAATAAAATAGGCCCAAATAAAATAATTAAATGTGCACGTGGGCTCTATTTTATCTAACGTATATTTTCTTTGCAATGCTTGGTCTTAAATTAAATAATTTACGACCTTACCTTAGTTAGGAATGATGGAGATTAGACACGAGCTTGTACGAATGACCTCAATGGCACCTTGGAAGATGACTTCTAATACTTCGAATGTTGACCCAGACAAAACAAGGTGTCTAAAATTATAATTCAAATTTATGAAAAATAATAGAAAATTAAAGTGGAAGGACTAAATTGCAAGAAATAAAAGGCTATAGATAAACAATTTTTATTTACAAATTTAAACACTTAAATGGCCTGATGAAATCTTCATACGAAAATTTTGGATCTAAATGAAATAATAAAAATTTTGAAAAGAGAAAAACATATTGGGCTTTATTAAAAATCAAAATGGGCCTCATTAGGTCTTGTTGGAAATGAAATGGCCTTGTTGGGATGAACTAAATTGGGCTTTGTTGGGCTTATACAAAATGTTTGTTGAAAAATAAAAAAATGGGCTTGAAAATTTTACTCGGCTTATTGAGAAATAAATGGCCTTAATAGGCCCATTAACAAAATTTATCAGTTTTTAGCCCATTAATAAAATTTGGCCCAAAAATAATAAAATAACAAAAATTTTTCCATAAAAAATCCAATTCTTGAATTATAATAGAAAATTTCAAGAAGTTTTATGAGTAAAAAAAAAAAGAAAATTAAAGATTCCAAACTCATAAAATTTTATGAGAAAGACCTTTATGGAAGAAAATTGTTATTTGAAAAAAAATAAAAACTCATAAAGTAAATTGAAAATTTTAAAACTAAATGAATGTAAATTTTATGAAGTTATTTAAAGAATTTTAAAAATTATAAACTCAAAAAAAAAAATTCTACAAAAAAATTTACGAAGTAAAAAACTTAATATCCTGGCAATGGGAAAAATTCCAAACATACATCCAGCTTCAAAAAAAAATAGGATGACCTTAATACCTTATTCAAAACAGTAATTAGTAAAAATAATAAAAACAAAAACTTAGATTCCAGAGTAAGTTTTACTGGAAAATATTCATGAAGAGAAACTTGCGGTACAATGAAAATTCAAAATTAATTGATAAAATTGATAATTTGACATCTCATGGTATTAAATGCCAATACGGATGTTTCCTTGAATATTTCAAAATTTTTGGAATATGTATCAGCACAAATACTACACAAGTATCTGCAAAAATATATGATAGTTAACTCTTTAAATTTTACCCAAAAATCTTGAAAAATTCCTAAAAATGGAAAATTAACTATGATATTGTCCGTAGAGATATTTTTCAAAATTTTGCAAGAAAAGATTTAAAAACAAATTTTTCTCTTAAATATTCATCCTTTTTGTTTGAGATCAGCCTTCAAAATGGAACTTTTTCTGTGACGTGCACATGTAGCAATTTAGGTATGACTGAAAAGGTCTTGAAAATGTCTAGTCCACCTAGAGGAGGTTGCCTTCAACCAGGTTGGCCGCTAATTTTTCAATCTTAGAAATTTAAGACTATTAGAAAAAAATGCTCGAACGAAATTAGGTGTCTATAGTTGCCCCTTTTTGGCCACTACTGAGCATCAAGAAATAGGGAAAGACCAAATAGACATGGTTTTATTTGGGCTATAAAACAAACTAAACTAAGAAAAACTTTACATCAATAACAAAACAACCAAGGATGAAACCTAGGTTAAAATATGGAGTTCACTATGGTAAAACCTAGGTCTGAAAGGATTGACCAAGGTGAAACCTATGTCTAAAAAGGGTTGACCGAGATAAAACCATATGAGTTAACTTGAGTGACCATGACAGAACCTAAGTTAGATAAAGGTTAACCAGGATAAAACCCTGTGAGTCAACTTGGGATAACCAGCATAAAACCTAAGTCTGAAGAGGGTTAACCGGGATGAAACCATACAACTTAACTTGTGTGACCAGGGTAAAACTTAAGTCCAAAATAGGTTGTTCAGGATAAAACTATATGAGTCAACTTAGGTTGACTAGGGCAAAACCTAAGTTTAAAATGAGTTAACCAAGATGAAACCATACAAGTCAACTTGAGGTGACTAAGCAATACCTAAGTCTAAAATGAGATGACCGAGATAAAACTATATGAATTAACTTTGGGTGATAAGGGCAGAACCAAAGTCTAAAATGAGTTGATTGAGACAAAACTATATGAGTCAACTTAAGGTGACTAAGACAGAAGCAAAGTTTAAATTGAGTTGATCGAGATGAAACCATACCAGTCAACTTGGGGTGACTAGGGTGGTACCTAAGTCTGAAATGAGTTGATCAAGATGAAATTATACAAATCAACTTAGAGTGACTAGGGCAGAACCTAAGTTTGAAATGAGTTAATCGAAGTGAAACCATAAGAGTCAATTTAGGGTGACAAAGGTGACACTTAAGTCTGAAATGGCTTAACCTAAATGAAACCATACGAGCCAACTTAGGGTGACTATGACAGAACCTAAATCTAAAATGAGTTGACCAAGATAAAACCATACGAGTCAACTTAGGGTGACCAGGGCAATATCTGAGTCTGAAATGGGTTGACTAGGATGAATAGATCAAAATCCTATGAGTCAACTTTGAAGTGACTAAGGCAAAACCTAAGTTTGCAAAGGGTTGACTGGGACAAAACCATATGAGTCAACTTTGGGTGTAGAAAAAGTCTAATATTTGACACGTTTGAAAGGGTGCGAGACTTACCTTTCAATTTTGAGGAAGTCGACATATTACATAGCTTTTCCAATATCATGATCAATTTTTAATCTATAAATTATTGAATGCAATGCATGCATAATGCATATGATGAGCTTTCATGATTTCTAATGAATTTTGTTATTATCCACTATGGATAATTCCTAATCCAACCTATTTTGAAATTGAAGGTATTTTTAGAAAATGTAACATATGTGTCCTTTCTTATGATGAAGCAAGCCTTTGTTTGGATTTGAAGGTATCATCCAAAAATGTTGGGGATATCACTTTTTCATTGCAAGAAAAGTTAAAGGTGTTTTTTGGAGAAGTTGTTAATGTTCCTTTTTCTTTAGTGAAAGGAAGCTTACGTCTTTTTTTAGAGGTGGAGGCCTTTTTCAGAAAATGCTATGGTCAAGATAAGCCTACTCCTATACTTAGAGTTAAAGGTATTCTTAGAAAATGTTGTAACATTCCTTTTTCTTCTAATGAAATGAAGGTTGCACCTATCTTTGATCTTCTTCCTCGTGAATCTTCTAAAAAGATTTATCCCTCTTTTGTTAAACTGATTTAATTTTTGGTTTCAGAGGTAATTTATGAACCATGATTTTTGTATCTAGGCTCGGCACGTCTTGGTAAGACCATGCAAAGATATCCCCGAAACTCCTAAAGCAACTTATCAATTCTTTTCTGGTAACAGGCATAAGAGTGGTTCTTACTCTGATATCCTTTCTATCATCCTCATTATCCTCTAAATTTATCACCTATATGGGTTACTCATGGGGCATTATTCCTTCATTTTCTTACTCAAATATTTTTAGCAAATCAGGAGGCAAAGTATAATCATTGACATCCTCTTTAAAATCAACCTCTTCAAGTAAACAGCTCATTCAAAGTTAACCTTTGAATCCTGAATGAGATCATCCATTTTTCTTCAATTAGGAGATCTGTAAAAGTAAAATGAAAACAAGAATAAGCAAACAAAAATATGGAGTGATTCATGTATATGTATGTAAAAAAAAAAAGAATATGGGTAAAATAGAAGTTGAATATATACACAAAGGTTATATGCATTTCATTTCTGAAAATAATGATATAACATTTTAAGTTTTTTACAAAAAGTATCCTTAGATGTCAAGGTGAATTCCTGGAATTACTCTAGAATTGGTCTAAAAACTATAGTTTTTTTCAATAATAGTTTAATTCCTTTAGACATATCCAGGAGGATGGGGGCAGATTTCATGGTCATCATCTAGCTTCTTGTCATCTTGCCCAATGGTGGCCACCTAACACTTCTTAAAGACCTTATTGATCACCAATATGACATCTTTGGTTTCTTTTCTTTTAGATTCTGGATTGATAACCCCTCCATAGTAGAAGATTTCATTCAAAAAGGTGTAAAGGCCTAACTTTTCATTCAACTCTTGCTCGATGTCTTTGGTTAGCTTCCTTCTTCGAGTTCTATTCTTAAATATGTTCTTTTATCTCCATTCTGGTTTGAAGCCTAGTCCAAGTTTATCTTTTTTGCCAACCATGTAGATGGACTGATTTATCCCTTATTGATATTTTTCAAGGTTTTTTCTAGTTTAGGCGCCTTTTTCGATTGTGTGCTTAAGAACCATGTGGGTGCTCTTTAAGAGCCTCGACTTTGGGATTAAAAAAACCCTATGCAACAAAGGTGGCATTAACAATTTCAAAGGCTTTGAAGGAACACTTTTTGGCTTCGGTATCTACCTCAACATAAGGGGCTCCAGTAAAAGTCATGGCTACAATATCCTCTTCCCCCGATATGTTGACCACTTTTTCATCAATTATAAATTTGACTTTTTGATGAAGTGATAATGGTACAACGCTAGCATAGTGGATCCATGGCTGTCCTAATAAACAATTATATGCTAGGACAATATCCATGACATGAAACTCTACTTTGACTAGGCATGATCCGATGTTTAAAGTAAATAAAATAGTCCCTTTTTTTTTCTATTAAATGCTTTGACAACCGTCTAGTTATGTTTAATTTGGCTAGCATCAACTAGCAAGCGGGATAAAGTGATTAATGGCATCATGTTAAGAGCGGATCCATTATCAATAATGCCATTGCAATTTGTTATTATATGAAGGGCTTTTATGGCAATGGTCCCTCCTAGAGGTATTTCATCGTTGCTGAGCAAAATGAAATTACTAGAAACAATATGGTTTACCTGGTGATCAAGTTTATAGATATAATTTGAGAAATGAATGCCTTATTGAGCACTTTTAACAGAGCATTTCAATACAATTCTGAACAAGTAGTAGAGCTAGCAGAGACACTTTTGCTGGTTAATGTTTCAACTTTTCCACAATGCTATATTCACTATGTTTACAAATTTAAAAAATTAACAACTTTCTTTTTTTCATCAGTTTTTGAACTTCTATTGGAACATGTTAAGTAATTATGGATTTTCTCGATGTTTGTCCCTTCGATTCTTTAGCACTAGCTTCACCAATTTCAAGGCCATATGCTGACCACTTTAAGTTACATGACTAACCTCGGTTATGTCAACCGTGGCTAGTTGGCTTGTTATAGCTTATGAGGTTATTACTCCACCATCATACTTTCATAGCACTTGTTTATTATACTTGTATGGAAAGGGCATGGGCACTTTGATGATGAGTCTATGAGCACTTTCAATTTTAGGAGAAGAAGCCTTTGGCTAATTGCAGTAGATAATGAAAAGGTGAGTGACACCATAAGGCGATTATGACAACCCTTTATCGATCATGTTAATTGACTTTTCTTGACCAATTCCCTCATAAAATTCAACTATGCCATTATCCATCATCCTTTGGATCATGGCTAAAAATTTCAAACAATCTTGTAACATGTGTTCTAAAGTTATGTAAAACTTGCAAAAGTTAGCTCTAATATTAGATTGGCTCCTGGTGCTTCTACAATTCTGACCAAGGATTTTACCTTCAGTCATAATTGTCCATACTTTTTCCATTAAGTTTTTAACTTCTTAGACATTCGTCTTCACTGATCGCTCTATTTTAATGATCAAAGTGTTAATTCTATGTTCAGGATGATTAGGTAAAGGATTTTGCTATAACATTAGAATCGGAGCACTATCAAATCAAAAAAGACTTGCTTTGAGAAGGCTCTAAACCATTTTCTTAAAGGCTAGATAATTTTCAATTGAATGACCTGCTACTTATCATATTCACAGTGTACATTCAAGTCACGTTAACTAGAAAATAACTTTTATATGGTTTGGTAAAAAAGGGGACTATCAACCAAGCCTTTAGAAGCTTATCAAATATCTCTTTATAAGAGTAAAGAAGAGGCTTGTAACAAGGCATGGGTTGATTAGCTTCTTAAGCTAGTTGAGTAGTATTGGGTCTGGGTTAATTCTAAAGAGGATTTGGAATAGCGATTGATGGAGTTGGTGGAGCAGGTGTTCAAGTTGTATTAAAGAATATGCATTATGGGCTTGCTACCTTTGGTTTTAGTAATAAGGGCAAGGTACTTAATAGTACGGTTGACTGGCCTAATTAACGAATGGGGTTTTTTTCCTTATTTTTACCAAATCTAGCCTTCTTCATAGTGAAAGATTCATTAATTGTACTTTGCTCTGCCTTTATTGTTGTTTCAATCATTTCCTTTGATATAATAAGGTCGGCAAAGGTCTTAGTTGCATTCCTTACCAATTTATCATAATGAGGAGGGCATAGAGTGCTTGGAAACAATGGTTATTTCTTTCTTGATTAATAGCGGTTGAACTTGAGAAGCCATATCTCTTAATCTTTGTGCATATTCTTTGAAAGATTCAATAACATTTTTCTCTATATTCTGCAGAGTCAACCTATTTGGTACCTATTTTGCCATGTGTTTATATTGTTGCAAAAAATGCATTTCCCAAATCGATCCAACATTGGATTTGGATACAGTTTAGATCATTATACCATCAGGCTGCTGATTCGAACAACATTTCCTAGAAGCGATGGATAAAAAGCTTGTCATTTTGTGCATATCCATCCATTTTGCGAATGAACATCTTAATGTGGCCAAAGGAGATATAGTGCCCTTATACTTTTCAAAGTTAGGCATTTTGAATTCTAGCATAAAGACAAAATCCAGTACAAAGCTGAGATTTTTAACATCGACACTACTATAAAGTTTAACCCTTTCTATAGCCTTTAGCCTCTTTCTTAGAAGTTATAATTTTCTTTTTTAATTTTTGATTTAGTTGGCTTCTTAGCCTTTTATTTTCTCTTTTCTTTTTCGTCATGGTCAGGAATAGCCACTCCCTCTTATATAGCTACAAATCTTACTTCTACCTTTCATGAAAATCATCAAGATTAATATGGATAGTTGGTGGCATAGGCACATTTTGTGTTCATTGGTTGCATATTTTGTACACTTACCTGTATGTGTGTCTTGTATGCTAGCGATCTTTCAGCTTGCGCTCCTTTGGATCTCTTGGCAGAAGCATCGATAACAATTTTTAGCTGTTGGTGAGCTGGCTCTCTTACCATGAGCAATTCCATCAATCTTGTGATTTATGCTTAGAGTTCTTGTCTTTTAATCAGGGCTTCTTGAGATTGACAGTGACTTTCTTCTAATCATTCTAGTCTTGCTAACTAGTATTTGTCCATTTTCCTTGCTCTATATCAAGTATAGTATGATAGGTGAGTGGTTGTTCGATATTAAAACGTTAAAAAAATTCTAAATTTTCTTGAGTTAAATTTTTATTTATGAATTGATGAAATTAATGAATGTGTAAGTATGTATGTATCTATGTATGATGCATATATGCATAGTATGGATGTATGAATGCAATTGCAGGAACGCTTGCTTTAGCAAAAGATTCCAAACTCATAAATTTTCATTAGCTTTGTGAATAATTACACATTGTTGATTATATGTTGATTACACCTAAGAAAGGCCTTAACTTGTTTGTATTGTTGCTAAGCTTGCTTTAGAAATTCAAGTATAATAGGCCCATACTCTTCTATTGGATTTATTGTGTTTTCAAGACCTAGATCCTTTCCACCATTTTCGTGATCAAATCATAGCCAAGTGGATCTATTTCAAGAGATGATCGATGTATATTTGCCAGCCAATACTATTAGTTTTCCACCTTGTACATTCGTTACCAGCCTACCATTAATTTATCATCCCAATATGCCTCCATTTCTTGATAAGCTTGAACCCAAGTGCTGAAATCATTCTCTTACTGGTGTAATACTTGCCTTATTTCCTCGATAGTCATTGTAAGGATTTTCTTTTCCTCAGGCAATCGAGATACTCTTTCTTATTCTTCATCAAAAGCCACTCTAAGTTGCTCATTTCTTCTTTAGATCTCCTTAAGTATATGTGAGTGTCAATGTGCACCCTTCATTCCTGTTCAAAAATAGCTTCTTTGGCTTCTTCTTGGAACGCCTTGGCTTTCTATACTCCTAACACTTCACGAAGCTTATGCATTTCTTCAATCATCCTACTGGTTCTGCTTGAGCTCTCAGATATGTTGGTAGGTTTTATTTTCTTATTTTACTTAACCCAATCTTGCTTCATTAAATTATACTTCTCCTCCATCCTTTGGATGCCTTTTTCTTTAATCTCTTTCTTTATTCTTAAATACATAACTTCTTTTTAAAGAGCTAGAATTTCATCACCCAATCTTTTCCATTCTCTCTCTACTTTTTCTTTTACCAAATCAACTTCAAAAGTTATAGAGGACTTTGGTCGGATAGATACCTAGGAATGACTCCATTTGTACTAAGGATAGTCATGTTGCAAACTTGAATACTCTTATAAGCATTATATTGACGGTGGTCTGATCTGTAGAAGCACGTGACCCTAACTCATATCATTTTCTCTAGTATAAAGCAGCCAACTGAAGTGAATTTCTATAACATTTCCCTTGATGCTCAAAATCTACACTAGGTAGATTAGAAGTCACGATGATGTACTGCAGTGATCCATATTGTCTTAGAACCAATAGGGGTGCATATCCCACAGTGCCCCATATGCCAAGCAAAGGCACAAAGAATAGATTACCATGCCGATACACAAAAAGTTTTAGTGAAAACCAAGGTGTTCCATGTTATAAGATCAGAAGCCAAACTCTTCATTGTTTTGACCTATTCATTTTTAGTTCCCGACTTGGGCCATTTCTTCTGGATAAACTCTTGGAGAGGAACATAATGTGAGAAGTAGGGCTTAACCTTAGTGGCAATTTCACCAAAAAGATGACTTCTAGCCCAAATGTATAATAACAATGCACTCCCAAAAATTCTACCACAAATTGCTTTCCGGCATGCATTGAGTGCTCAGATTATTTCGGCTAAAATGATAGGGGCTGGGCGCATATTTCTCCACAACCAATCAAAAAGGTCTATCACAACTGCTTCCACATGTCTGAGTATCCTTAAAAGAACTAAGCTATGTATAGCTAAAGTGAATGCATCGAGAGCTTCCTCCCTATTTGAGCGTAGTCTAATATCTACTTGTAGATATTACCATAAAATAACACTAGTTTTCCTTTTTTGCTCAATAGATTGAGGGCCTGATTTGAAATCTATGTCAAGGACTTACCCTAGTTTTTTTTTTTTGAAAGCTTGTTGGATTGCACTTTTCGCAATAAATGGGTCTCATTTCCAAAGGCCCTAAGCTGAGTAGCTGAGATTTCTTTTACAATTGGAGTCATGTCATGTTGATTGAATAACAAACACAGATATGAGGGATCCTAGAATTTTGTTAAAGCTTGAACCAATTGTTCATCCAACTGTATTTTGAGCAAAAGAGCAATCTGTCCATACTTCTCTATGAACTAGGTCTATTTTGCATTTCCTCAATGGTCCTATATTTCGACAAATTTTGTTAGATTGTGACTCATTTTCAAAGGCCCTAACTCGAGTAAAGCTGAGATTTCTTTTATGCTTGGAGTCAGGTCATGCTATTGAATAAGAAACACCGATATAAGGGATCCAGAATTCTATTAAAGCTCAAACCAATTGTTCATCCCTTTGTATTTTGAGTAGAAGAGCAATCAATCCATACTTCTATATGAGCAGGGTCTATTTTGCATTTCCTTAATGGTCCTATATCTCAGCTAACTCTATTGGATTAGGTTTCATTTCAAAAGGCCTTAACCTGAGAAAAGTTGAGATTTCCTCTACAGTTAAAGTTATGTCATGTTGATTAAATGAGAAACACAAATATTAGGGATCCCAAAATTCTATTAAAGCTCGAACCAATTGTTCATCTCTCTGTATTTTGAGCAGAAGAGCAATTTGTCCATATTTATCTATGAACTAGGTCTGTTTTGCATTTCCCCAACTGTCTCAGATCTTGAGCAATTCTATTAGATTCTTCTGACAGAGATCCAAGTGTGTGATTCTCAATATTTCTGACATGAAATCCTTTGGTATACAATCTCTATGTCCCTTCTGATTTAACACGAATCGTTATGAACCTCTTCTAATGTTTTTGAAACAACCATTGTGTACTCGTTCTGTCATAAAGTATGTTGAAAATTTAACTGAGCTAGAATTCTATTCTAAAGTATGCGTCCTTATATGCATATGAAAAATGCTCTAAGAAGAGATAAAAAAGAAAAAGAATAAATAAGTTAGTATATGTAAAAAAATAATAAATCCAAATAATAATAAAATTATACAAGGAAACATAATATAATAATTAATTATCTAAATAAACACAAATAATCAAACAAAAAGAGAAAAGAAAGAGAAAGTAATTATATCTCTTCACGTGTCCTTAATTTTTGATGACATTGAAAATTGAGCATGGTTTTGAGTAGGAAGTTAGTAAGGTTCACTATATGAGGTTTAGGTTAAAGCTCAAATCGATTCTCAAATTGTTCCCCCAGCTCGGAATGGGCTAATGAGTACCCTCTCCTTACCCATCGTAGGTTATGTCAGAAAGAATGAATTCAAGTAGGATTATCTTCCATACCTATAACAAGGCTAACACCTCGGGCAAACATAGGATTTACACTCGATAGGCATTTCATTGGCCCTTATAGAGACTAGCACCTCAGAAAACATAGCTATTTCACCCCCTCCAAAAATTCTAAGCCACCTATGCTCCCTCCAGAGATCTAGAAGAGAAATTATTGCACATGTTCAGTGTGTGTGAACAGATAAACAAACCTTTTTACAACACAATGTGGATAACAAAACTCCTATCCTGAATCCCTAAAGGACAAAGGAAACACAAAAATAGATTAGTGCAAAATAAAATATTTTTTTTAAATACCAAGAATCATAATTAAATATTGGTTGAAATTCAATTAATCATAATTTAGTTAACACATAATTAATTTTAGGCCTGACTCTCTAACATGTCCCCAATGGAGTCGCCAAGCTATTGTAACACAGTCCCAATGCAAATCCTAACTAGCCTAACTTAAAAGGCAGGTGTACCCCTCGTTCCTCTATATATATATCATCATTTTTATTTTTTTATTTTTAAGGGCTATATGTTATTATTATTATTTTTCTTATTTTCGAGGACTAGGTTATCAAGATGAATCGCTCAATTGACTTACCCCTAAATAATAGTTATGAAATAACTATTTATTTTTGGAGCTGCCACCAACTTGTTTTGGCTAGGTAAGATTGGTCACCTATCAGAGTTTGTATTTCAAAGGTTATGAAACCTCAGAAAGCTAACTTCAAGGTTTGCGCTTATACCAAAGATCATATGAAAGGGTCTGGGAGTCGGACAATCACTAGTAAGGATCAATCCTTCTCATGACACCAAGTAATCGACATCTTATTAATCACGTTGTAATTGAAATTTTAATTTTTATTCGATCTCAATAGTTCATATTTAATTATAATTCTCATATATCAAAATAAAATTTTATGAAACAAATTTATTATTTCATATGAGAAAATTAGGGTTTTTAATATTTTTGAAAGTCAAAATATCTTTCACACCCTATCGGAGAATCGGTGGAATACGAAAAGTTTTAAAAAATTAAAAATAGCTTTTATACCCCACAGAAGAGCCGAAGGAATATAAAAGGTTTTATCATTCTCTTTTGCATTACTAAAGAGCCAGAAGAATATGAAAGGTGTCACAAATCAAAATATCTTTTGTACTCTACTTGAGAGCTAAAGGAACATAAAAGGTTTTATTTAACAAAAATTAAAAAATCTTAACTTTCTTTTTGAAAGGAATATCTTGTTATTAAAATAATCCATGGAATCGCACTTATATTCTGAAAGAAATTTCACGTACTACTTTAACTAAAAAATATTGCTTTAATTTTTACAAATTTCAATTTTATTAAAAATATAAACATTTATGCTAAAACTTGGTTTCAACTATATGTATGAAACTAAACTCAAAAAACTCAAATATGGTCGATAAGAGCAAAATGTCCTTTAGAGTACTTTCAATATTAAAGTATCTTAGTAACACTAAAGGATTCGATTTAATATAAAATTACCAAAATTCTCTTTTGGTATACCTTCGACATGAAAGTTTCTAGTTAACCTTAAAGGAGTCCAAAATAATCATAAAAGACAAACCAATTCTAATGCACACCTTTGTCATGAAAGAATCCAGTGATTACATATGAAAAAATTACTAAAATGGCCCTAAAGACTACTTTTGTTTTAAAAGCACTCCGCTAACCTTAAAAGACCTAAAACTGATAAAAAAATGACATTTTACCCTAAATGGGTAATTACAATATTAAAGGTGTCCTTAAATGCAAAGATTATAATTAAACCCTTAAACTTTTCAAAAACTTATATTTCATACCCAACAAAAAATTAAAAGAATACTAAAGGTTTTAACACTTTCTACAACCCACTAAAAAATTGGAAGAATGCTAAAAATACTCCAAAATGACCAAAATGCCTAAGATGGGCAATTTGACATAAGGAATAACCTTCTTGACCCTAAAATCCAAAGTTTTACCAATGAACTGTAAGCTTTTCTAACTTTGCAATTTAATCCCCGTATGAAAGAAACTCAAAAATAAATAATGAACATAGCATAAAAATCAAGGAAATCACACCAAAAATCATAAGAACAATTCGGCCAAGCATCTTTGGCCTTGGAACAATTTTTTTTCAATTATTTGCAAACAAGTCCACAAACTTGTTAAAATTACAAAAATATCCCTAAAAAGGCTAAACACGTATAATATGTATTCAACATGTTAAAAACACTTCAAACACACTCTTAAAAGTCTATAAACTTCTTGGCCAAGTATGGAAGGCCATGAAACAAAATTTTTCAATTTTACAATTAGTCGCTAAACTTTTTATATTTATAAAATAGCCATAAAAAATTAAAAAACATCATAAGCACATACATATAAGTTTGGCCAACATGCGTAATACCTTTCTAAGGCCTTGAAAGCTTAGGGAAAATTATTTTTCAACCCCTATATCTTCCAATAATCATTAAATAATTTAAAATATCACAAAAATAACAAACAAAATTAATTCTAAAAGCCCCATAATGTTCTGCCAACATCACGTAACACACGAAACAAAAGTCATCCAGCTCAATAATCATATATCCTAACTTTATCATGAACAAATCAGCATCATCATGTAAGAAATCATAAAATATAAATACCAAGGAAAATAGTATACATATGAACATATATATGTGACAAATTAAACATCATATCACAAAAATCAACATCATATTAACAAAAACCAATTTCATAAGAAAAATTAAGCTATTGTTAAGAAAAACTAAAAATAACAAACAAATCAAAGAAAATAATTCATAGCCATCAAGCTTAGCCTTTCAACATAGATTAAAATCCCTAAGCTTAAGCATGATTTTGGCTAACTAAAAGGAAGAAAATGAATGAAATGAAACAAAACTAAAGATTTTATAAGCAAAACTACCTTAAAACCTTAATAACTTAAAAAATTATTGGTGTTTTTAGTGTTTTTCTTGCTTTGAAGCATTCCTTTTTTGAAACAATCTTCTCTTATAAGTTAAGGAATATGGCCAAAGGCTGAAGCAAAATGCCTTTCCTCGAATTCTTCTAGCTTTTTCCATTATTATTTTTTATTTTTATTTAATAATAAAATAATAAAATTTTTCCATAAAAATTCCAAGTCTTGAATTATAATAGAAATTTATAAGAAGTCATATGTGAAAAAAAAAAGATAATTAAAGATTCCAAACTTATAAAATTTTACAAGAAAGACTTTTATGAAAGAAATATGTTATTTAAAAAAATTCAAAACTCATAAAATATATTGAAATTTCTAAACTGAATGAATGTGAATTTATGAAGGTTTTAAAAAATTTTAAAAATTACAAACTCAAAAAAATCCTACCAAAAATTTACAAAGTAAAAAACTCTATATTTTGGCAATGGAAAAAAATTCTAAAAATACATCCAGCCTCGAAAAAATAAGATGACTTTATTACCTTATTCAAAACATTAATTAGTAAAAATAATAAAAACAAAAACTTGGATTTTAGAGTAAGTTTTAATGGAAAAAATTCACAAGGAGAAACTCGTTATACAATGAAAAATTCAAAATTAATTGATAAAATTGATAATTTGACACCTCATGGTATGCAATGTCAATATGAATTTTTCATTGAATATTTCCAATTTTTCAGAATGTGCATTAGCAAAATACTATGTGGGTGTCGATATAAATATACCACAATCAACTTTTCAAATTTTACAGAAAAATCTTAGAAATTCATAAAAATGGGAAACTTGGTTGTGATGTTGTCTGCAAAGATATTTTTCAAAATTTGTCAAGAAATATTTAAAATCTAATTTTGCTCTTGAATATCCATCCTTTTGATCTGAGATCAGCCTTCAAAATGGTATTTTTTTTGTCACGTGCCCATGCAAACATTTGGGTATGGCTAAAAAGGTCTCGAAATGTGTAGTCCACCTGGAAGAGGTCATCCTCGACCGAGGTAACTGCTAAGTTCTCACTTTCAGATATTTAGAACTATTAGAAATAAGGCTCGAATGAAATTAGGTGTTTACATTCATCACTGTGAAGAGCTCTCCATGACTAGAGTGTCAAAATGAACTCAAACAAAAAAAATTGCTCAAAAAAATCTAAGCTTGAACTTCAACTGAACTCGATTTGATCAAAAAGTCAATGGCTCAAACCCAAGAAGTCTCACATCAAAAATGGCCTGAACCTAAAAGAACCTAAACCTGAAAGAACTTGAACCCAAGACTGGCTTAAACCTAAATTTAATACTAAAAAAATGATGAAATTGTAATTAAAAAATATAAACCAAAAACTTGAATTATCAATTTATTTTAATATTCTTTTAATAATTTAATTAAATATTAAAACTTAATTTATATTTTATATATGATGAAATAATAATTTATTAAAAAGTAAATCATATCACAAGCTTTAAAAGCATTCTCAATGAGGTATATATCCATTTATTACATTCTCTTTAATTTAGTACTGAACTCAATTTGATCAAAAGGTCAATGGCTCCAACCCAAGAAAACTCGAATCCTAAATGGCCTGAGCCTGAAAGAACCCAAACCTGAAAGAACTTGAACCCAAGACTGACTTAAACCTAAATTTAATACTAAAAATAAAATGATGAAATTGTAATTAAAAAATTATAAAGCAAAAACTTTAATTATCAATTTATTTTAATATTCTTTTAATAATTTAATTAAATATTAAAACTTAATTTATATTTTATATATGATGAAATAATAATTTACTAAAAAGTAAATCAAATCATGAGCTTTAAAAACAATTTCAATAATGTATATATCCATTTATTATATTTTCTTTAATTTAATTTGTCGCCAAGTTATCCATTTGAAAGCCACGTGGTGGCCTTTAAAACTTTAGACGATCTAAAGGGCTTAGCACGTTCTACTTTAAAATGTACGATATTGATATTGGTCCAGCCTTTAAGTTATCTCGAGATCAGGATTTGGATTAGGCATGACAATATGAAGGGGGGAATGATCGTCGGGTGAATAGTCTCAGATGGCCACCACGAAGTGGTTATAAACTTAGAGTCACCATTGATCATTTTGGGCTACGTAGGATAGAGTGCCTATTAAAAACAATATTCCAAGTTATAAAACTTGAAACATCAATTTCAAGATCTATAAAATCTAGAGATTCGTTGGTTGGGTTCAAGATTTGGTTATGTGTGGGGAAGAATTAGCACCCTACGATGCCCGAAATTGATACCTACTATATCTCACTTCAGTTTAGGCTTAAACAGGTCTGTTTGGTCATTATTTAGATATAATCCCCGTTAATGTATGAACTTTTATGGAAAATATAAATCCGAGTCTTGAAAGATAATTTGACATCACTTATACATCGTGAAGGTAATGAAGAGCATAGGGATTTTTATGAAAATAATTTCTAAAATAATTTTTTGAAAATTTGGATATTCCCTGTTAGGCACTGAAGAGATACCACCAGGAAACATTACCTTGTAAATTTTATTCAAAAACAAATTTTAAATATGAATGCACAGTAGTCATTACAAAAGAGAAATGTGTTAGTAAGACGAGAAAGATTATAATAATATCATAAACAAATGATTGTAAATATAAGAATGTAAAAAGGAGGGATGATAAAAATGTATCTTATAATTATCTTTGATTATTGAAGAATAACTTGAATGACAACTACAAGATGTGGTTGGATTCAATGGTAATTTGGAGGATGAAAAAAAGTTTTGACTTATAGACCTGGGATATCTAGGAGTGAATTTGGATTTCAAATGAAATTTGAAAAAATGAGGTTAGGGTATCCCCTCAGAAGGTGGGGTTGGAGTATCCTCTATGGAAAAAATTTTAAGTATACTTAAAAAGAGTTTTGATTAGTGAAGAAATTCAAATTTTGAAAGAAAAGTAGAGTTAGTGTGTCCCTTAATAAAATAAGGCTAGGGTATCCTCAAAGATGAAAATTCTTGATGTTTTAAGAGAATAATTAAGAATCTTGAATATGGATCTAAAAAGAAGATTTAAGTTTTGAGTAAAAAATAGGTTTGGAGCATCCTTTTGGAGTAATAGGGTTAGAGTATCCCAAATATGCAAATTTTTGATGTTTTAAAAGAAAAGTCTTTTTTTTTTAAAAGAGGATTTTGAAAATAGAAAATCAAAGACTTGTATAAAATATATTTTGTCTTAAGCCTTGATTTAAGCCTAAAGGTTTTGTTGAGCAGGGGAACCAGTCAGATGCATTTTGAGACATTCAAATATTTTCAGGATTGGGGTTAAAAACAAGCGATAGCATCTTGTCATTTCCCTTCTTGAGTTTATTCTAATTTCATTCGAAGGCATTATGAGGTGAATGAGGTATTGTTGAAAGATAACTTGATAAAGTTTAATGTAAATATATTTTAAAAATCTTATAAAATCACTTTTTAGGCAAAATTAATTTTTAATGTTAAGTCTATCTTGACACTGGCAGCATATGAAGGGAAAAAATGCACTAAACTTTGAAAAATCATTTTGGCCTTATCTGGAATCGTTAAATCATGAACGATACCTTTTTGAAAAGGGAATTTTGCAAATTTTCTAGAAAAATATTTAAGAAGTTCAAAAAAATCATTTGGTGGAACGACCTAAACTGAAAACTATTCACTGATTCTAAAGTTTTGGACAGCAAAGGTTTGAAAAATCATATCTCCTTCATCTGGAATGATCTGAGGGCACACAAGACAATGTTGAAAAGGTACTTCAAGGCACTTTAAAGGAAAAATATAAAAAAAATCAAGGAAAACATTTTATGGTTTGAAAATTATTTTCCAAACATAGACTACAATGCTGCTATAGCAAAACATAGGGCTATTCGATATTTTTAGATTTTTCAAAGAGTAAACTCAAATCTAGGACATCTAAACATCTGTGATAGAAAAGAACAAGTAACATAGGCATCATGAGTTCATTCCATAGTTTCGAAGTAGTTTAGGATGATGAAACAACCATTGACCATGTTACGAAAGAGGGTATTAGACTCAAGATTAAGGCTTAATACTTTAACAAAAGAAAACAACATTTATTTCCATGAATCTAGACCTGGAAGGTTCAGGAAGACCAATTTGATTAAAACATTAAATCTATGCCGACCCTTATTATTTGAAGGTAGCATAGACTTAACTTGGGGTCTTTTGAAAAATCAAATTTTTTGTAACAAACATGCATTTTGACAAACCAATCATGAATAAAACACAACATGGACAAAGATAAACAAGTATTACACATGCAAACACATAAAAGTGATATTTTGACATGGAATAGGTAACAAAAATACAAGGAGATGACAAAGAAGATGCACGGAAATGACATGAACACATTTAAGTGAAGAAAAGCATGTTGGAGTTGTCAAGACAACATTTTAATGTTATGAGACTCCTTAAAATGCAAGAAAGTCCATGAACATACTCAATGCATTTTATAGAAACATTTAAGCATGTGTTAAGCATGTGAAAATAGATAAAACATGACTTTACTCATCACCTAAGTATGAAGTTAGGATCATCAAGCTTGATATATGATAAGAAAAATAAATAAAATACCAATGGAAGTAAGAATAACATAAAAATAAAAAGCATAACATCGAATAACCAAAAATATCAAGAAAATGATGCAAAACAAATTTTGCTCAAAGTTTTTCCTCCAAATAGATTAATACAACCTTGTCTCAAACATCACATAAGTATGAGACATAAGGTCATCAAGCTTGAAATAAATAAAGAATAAGAAAAAAAAAAGCTTGGAAAATGAAATGAAATGAAAACTTAGATAAAGTAAGATGGAGATGTAGATGTAAATAACAGAGAAAAGAAAAAATTAATGAAGTAGTAATCTACCTTGGATCTAAACAACCAAAATTCTCTTTTCTTTTCTTTTTTTTCCTTCTTCTTTTCTTTCTCTTTTTTGTCATTTTCTTAAAACTTCTAAGAGTGATGTCTAACCCTTAATGGGCAGAAAAAAAATGAGAACTTTCTCATATCCCCCCAAAGTACCATCACTTTTATGAAGCCAAATAATGATCATCTATTTTATCCTTTTCCATCCTAATTTTGCTTCTTCATTTGGTTAACCTCTTGGGCCTTTTCATATTTGCCTTGTAAGCTATCACCTAGGTTATAATTTTGACTCGCTATTTCCTATTTAGGTAGTATAATGGCTATTTTCTAAGACTAGTATCCTTGGGAAAGGTTCAAATTAAACTCCATTAGCTGGAAAAAATGCAATTCAACCTATTAATTCCCATATGATTGGGAAGTTTTTCTATTAATTGGGAACATAGTTGGTAAGTCTAGAAGAAATTTTGGTTCTACTCGAAAGGTCTAGTTAAAATCCTATTGGCAAATAATCTAACTAAAATTTCTTCATGTGACAAATGTTCAGTAAAAAAATTCCATATGTAAAATGCCTAATTAAAAATCAATTTGTAAAATTTAATTAAAAATTCCACATTTGAAAAGTTTAGTTAAAAATTCATGTGTGAAAGTTAAACTAAAAATTCTATGTGTAAGAGTTTATTTAAAGTTTAATTAAAAATTATTAATGTAAAAATTTTAATTAAAAATTTTATATTTAAAAAGTTTTTAAAAAATTCTATATGTAAAAGTTTATTTTAAAATAAATTTTCTTTGCAAAAAGTTCATTTGGAATTTTCATTTGCAAAAATTTAATTTGAAAATTCCACGTAGAAGGGTTTAATAAAAAATTCTATAAGTAAAAAGGTTAATTAAAAATTCTATATGTGAAAATCTAATTAAATATTTTACATTTGAAAGTTTAATTAAAAGCAAAATTAAAAATTCTATGTACGATCGTAAGTGAAAATTTCTCATGACATATATATTTGTGCTTTATTTATATTTTTCCAACCACTGTGATTAAAAGTTGATTTTTTCAACCTAATTGATTAAAAATTTACTTTTCTTGATTTTGACCAATTTGTCATGTCTTTGACTTTTTCAAGTAATTTTAACTGGTTATATTTAATTTGATTGAGTTGACCAAATTTGACCCAAGCTAGCCAAGTTCAACAAACTTGACCGGCTTGGCTTCTTAGATCTTACTCGGTTGAATTTGGTCAATTTCAACTCGATTAAGCTTAGTTTAACTTGTTTGACTAGGTTTGATCGAGTTTGACGACGTTTGATTCAAGTTAGTCAAGTTTGACTCAAGTCAATCTTTTGAACCTTTCTTTTAATTCACAACCTATTGGGATTTTGGAATTTTTTAGGATTTTGACAAGTTTTGGATCTAAAAAAGGGGGCTCGAAGGAATAAGGGAGGAGTGTTCCGGCCATAGGTAAGGGATCAATTTTCTCTGAAAGTCTCAATTTGCTTTAAGAAGGCCTAGATGAAAATTGTTGTCTACAAAAGACATAAAATATGTGAAACTGAAGTCTTTGTGGTTAAGGGTAATTTCAAGGGAGAAAATTATCTTATGGACTCGGTTCAGTGGTAGTTACCATGAAACCTTCATATAGCTTAATTATATCACATATTATTTTATTTTAAACACTTCAAAAGGATAAATCTGAATTTTTTATAGACAATTAATTTTTTTATAAAAAGTTTAGATTTATTGTAATTTAATTGTAATTAATCTGAATTTTTTTTAAAAAAATCAAAATAAAATTACTATAAATCTAATTTTTTATAAAATTTAAATACTGATTGAACTTAATAGTGATTAATTTTTATAAAAAAGTCAAATTTATCTTTTTTAAAGTATTTAAAGTAATTTTAAATTATATATAATGATTTAATATTTGTGGTCATAATTAAGCCATGTCAAAGTTTCATGATTTAGAATGCCTTTCAATTCTCTTTTGAATTTGTTATATTCTATTGATTAATACTATAGTAATTTGATTGCTAGTTTAATGTTTTGATCTATAATTGTCAAGGTTCCTTAATATAAGTAACAAATTGTCATTAATGATTGTGGGATATTTTCGTTTGATATAATATAAAGTATGACTCAAGTTAAATAAACTATCTTGTTTGTTCACTACTTGATATAATATATCTTTCTAGATTGAATGCTTTCATTGAACTAAATTTAAAGAATTTGATCCAGGTCGTTCAATGGAAAGAGATTGGATAAAAGCACTTGTTCTTTTTTTCTCAACAATAAAGTAAAGAATGATCAAGACAATTAAGCTTGTCTTAGGGTTCTCATTTTCAAAATAAAAGGGAAAGATAATTCTTATTATTGGCTATATTTCATATCTAGAGGTGATTCATTAATCATACTTTTCATTATTATTCTCACTTATTAGATCTAATAATTTGTTTTCTTAAATCATAGTTTTACTTTTAAAATTTTTTTATTTTATTTACATCTCAATACAATTTAACTCCCTATCAAAGTTTAATTTCTATCTTTTTTTGAAGTCCTTTTAAAGTATTTGACATATTATATTAGAATTTTACATCAATAACTTATTAATTAAGAACAATCTCAACCAATGCGACTCTGACTACTATGCACACTAATGACTATAATTTATTGTTAGGATTTAATTAAGTAATATATTATTTAATGTATCTATGCATGAAGAATTCAAAACCCAGTATTTTAAGCTTCTAGAGTCAAGTAATGTCCAACTTATATGTACTTCCTTTGACGTGCTCATTTCCTCCCAAAATTTCCGTCCCTCTTCTCACTTTTGCAACTGCTATGGCAAAATCCTTGCTTCGTTATAATGTTGAAAACAGCTTTGGAACCAGAATCTTTTATACCAAAACATGTTTTTTTCTCACCGAATAATCATCAAATCATGTTATATATGAAGCCTCGTCATATTCCAATTCTAGGAATCGTAAGTCCATGGCAGAATCCCGTTTGGAATTTGCACATCATGGGACAGATTTCGGGGCCTTAATTTTGAAGGGTGCCCATTTTATCATACGTGGCGAGCAAGAGTTAATGGAGTTTACTATTTGAGCATAAAATTATGCATCCCTGCCGAAAGTAGCACTACAATCCAAATTTGAAGAAGTGACTATTTTTTTTAATGATGTGACTTGGGATAAAAAATTTAAATCTATTAATATTAATTTTTTAAAAATAGTTCTCTAAATTAATTAAATTAATCGTGATATAATTTGCGCTGTTTGTAGGGTTTGCTAAGGTTTTTTCTTTTCTACTTCTTTTGCTGGTTTTCTATATGACAGACCAATATCAGTACGGGGTTATATTGTTCCATATATCAAATCGAAGCAGTTTGTACACCGCACCACATTTTGGGTCAATAAAAATCTAGCCCCAGTCCAAAACAAATTAAAACCATTGTGGTAAACCAAAAAAGAGACAGATAATGCTTGATTTGGAATCACCTGAGTGTTGTTAAATCACATCGGGAGACACAAAATAGTGGGCTAAAAGCCGAGTCAAGTACCAAAAATAGGTAACTTATCTTGGTGGTGTCCATTGTTCATTGATATACATGTCCCTTTCGAGTAATATAAATGGCATCCTTTTTTTTATTCTTTGTGGATTTGGAGCACTTGCTTGAATTGCATTGCTTAATCACATGCATGTCTGGCTAAAGAAAAAAAAAGCAAATCACATGCACAGACGAAAGGTATGATTGATTATATTTTGAACAATTTTAGGTTCAAAGAGTCAAGACCTGCTTTTGTGTATGCCTGCTACGTATGTACCTGCGTTTCATTTCATATCTATTGCTTCGTGTCTCATTGTGGTTTTGATATTAGAAATTCATTGCTTGCTGCTACCTACTTCTTGTTTCTTCCCCACAAAATCTAGAATTTTCTATCTCAATTACATTAATGGTTATAGACTCAATCTCATGGAAATATATAATTATAGAGTTTTCATATAGTATGATGGAATCATAATCATAATTCGTTTTAAATAAAAAAATACTTAAGGAGAACACCAACAAATTAATTATTACTCACAAGACGAATTCGCTTTTAAGATAGGTATTTAATCAAATCGCATCTCAAAGGAAAGGAAAAAAAAATGAAAGTCGAAGAAAAAAGTTCCAAAAGTTTCATATTCTAAATCCCTACATAATTATTCATTTGTTTAAGAAAAAGAATTACAAATATTAAGAATCAAACTTTAATCATACCAAAATACATCTTTTTAAAAAGGGTAAATGAATAATTTATAGTTGGTTCTCGGAGGTTCTTTTGACTTCTTTGGTGTGGAGTTGCAAGTATAGTTTTCTTATTATTTCTTGCATGATAAGACCTACGTTGCTTTGATCTTGGGTTTGTTATTGTTTCTTCGTTGTCATTTAATATTTGGAATATTGTCCGAATTTCCCGTAGATTAGCATGAGGCACATGGACTCAATCTATGCTACCACTTTTTGGCTCCAGATGGAATGTTCGGAGTTGGATTTTGTCATCTTCAAATATTCTTATGATGGATATTTTATTTTTCGTTGTTCTTAGGATGGAGTATATTAGATGCTTGAGTGTTTTTTGCTCACTCTGATGATCTTTGCTCATTTTTTTTGAAATTTGTGCTTGAACTCTATTCTCTTTTTTACTAGACTTTACCTTTTAAATTGCTAATTTGCTTTAATAAATGTTGGCTTAGGAAAAAAAAATCATCTGGTCTACTAAGCCTCCAATTCAAATAACTGTTTTGTTTTTTAGCTTTGGAGATATGTACAAATAATCTTAGTAACTGGTCTTCAGCCTTCACAAGATATATATTGGTTGCATCCTCATCTCATCTCAACTCATCAAAGCAACAACGCTTAGCACTTCCAATATATACTTTCATTACCGTTTCTAACGAGAAGGCGATTGGTCAATTCGTCCCCCCACCAAAACCTGATGCAAGGATATGCCTTGCCAGCCGGATGGGTCATTTTCTTTAATCCAACATAGCTACAAATGATTATAAGATTAGGACTATACATTTTAAAATTTTTATTTTGTTAAAATTAAATAATAATAAATTTATTTGTTTAAATTCAATCATCGTTAATAAATATTATGTTGTCTTATGAATGAAAAATTAGCATTTTTGTTTCATACAATTAGCATGTTTATTAGTAACTTTGATTATCGTCTCTGATTTATCTATTTTTATTTTATTTATTTAATTTATGTTTGTGTAAGTTTTTTAATGAATATATAATCAGTTATAAATAATAAAAACAATTTCTCCTTATAATCAATAGGAGCTCCTCAAATCCATATTGAATTACACTTTCACCTAATTAGAATGACAATTGGTCAGTGAGCAAAGAATACTTATAACTTTAGAGCAGTTGGCACTTAATTAATAATATAATTATGTATTAATTAAAACTAAAACTTTTCACTTAATTATAAATATTGTGATTGTATACATCATAATATTTATCATATATAGTAAGATGTATACAATCACAAAATCTATGATGTTAATTAATTAAAATATATTAAATAACATAACAAAAACCAACAAAAACCAACAATCACTGGGGTATTTTGAACTCATAATGTATTTTGATTTGGGAAAAATTATATTTCAAATTAAACTCACTTCGATATTAGGATCATCGTCTTAAAAGAATTGCTCTGTAATCTTGATGGTAGACAATTCCTCATCCCATTGGCTTAAAACCTTAGTGTAAACACTTTAAACTTTTTTTTCCTTTCACAAATCAAGAATTATTTAGCAACACTCTGGCACCATTGTACTGGAAATGCATCCAAATACAATTAGTGGGAATTCTGATATTTTTCTCTCACTTTCAATTTAATGGGATACTTTTATGGTGGTGACAAACTTTCTCCATTCAGATTTTTTAATTAATTATAATTTTTTTCCTAGCAGAAGAATGCCTATTGGTTCCATATCTGTATAACATAGATGAAAGTTATCCTTTGAATTGAAACTCAAATTGAATGATGGGAACTATTTATTAGGCGTTAATTGAATGACACTCTAGCATTCTTTTGCGAATAAAAAAGTAGTTTCTGACTGCATCGCACTTGGCCATTACAAATTAATAGATTTTCCCTCTTTTAACCAGAAATGGAGATTTCTAATAAAACCGAACTTTTGTTTTGCTTAGTTTCACATTCTTTCGAGTTTACTGTTACAATTCCACTCCTTAATCTGATATGGCTCAGTATTTTATGTAATTTCTAACGGCAAAAAGTATTAGTGAAAGACTTGAGTTTATCTTTTATTCAGAGACCCTTTAATTTTCCATCAAATTAATTATTTTCATAAAATTTAAAAATTATATTATAATAATTATTTTTTTTCATTTTAAAAATTTTAACCAATGTCTGTAACCATCGATTAAATTTTTTCTTTTCTTTTATTTATAAAAGTTTTGTTTTTAGCTTTTTTTTTTTTTTTTTTGTTTTCCTTTGTTACTTGAGATTGAAACAATCCCCTTTACGTTAAGGGGATTGCTTCACCAAAGCTTTTCTTATTATTTTAATTATGCTATTGATTTTTATTTTGTGTATTTATCTTGTATTTCTGTTATATCTTATTTCATAATTGCATTTAAATTATTATATATTTATATAAATTTTGTTATTTTAATAATTTATTTTATATAAATTTTAACACATTTGAATATTTGTATCGTGATTATTTTTTGTATCATATCATGTTTTAATTATTTTTTCTTTGTATTTGTGTCATATAATTTTGTTGTCTACTTGAAAGTATTCAAGTATATCTCAATTTTGTGTTACATGTAGTCGTGCTCATGATTATATTACTCTTTTGTATTGTGATCGTATTGAAGATATTATTTATATTTAGATTTATAAATTTTGACACGTTAATAATTTATTTTGTATAATTTTTTATTTGTACATCAGTTTGTGTTGTGTTAATATTATTTTTCATATTGCGATGTTTATAATTAGTTTTCTCATATTGTGTTCATGTTATTTAATCATGTTGTATTCTATATTGCCATATCTAATTGACATTATTCAAATAATTTTTAATTTTGTATCATTTATCTATAATCATTTTAAATTACTTTAGAAGTTGTCTGAGATATTTTACATAATTTGTTCAAGTGATTCAATTTAAACCCTAAGTTTATTACTTTCTTTACATGACTTACTTTAATTAATTTTTTCTTTTTTATTTATTTTAAAAAATTAATTATGTTTTACTATTTGTTTATTTAAAAATAAGAAAATAAAAAATACAGTTATTTGTTTATTTACTTTCTATGTATATATTTTCATTTCTGTAATTGTTTAAACAATTTAGTAAACAATAATTAAAACATTGATGAAAATAGATATTCTTACTTTACAGTTAATATAAAATTAATGTATTAACAAATGTAATCCAATTAGGCCTTTCATTCTTTTCTTCCCTATTTGCTTTAAAAAAAAAAGCCAAAAATGAAAGAAATCACTTTTTTTTTTTACTTTTTTTTAAGATTATGCATATATTTTTATTTCTACAATTATTAATCAATTTAGTAAACAATTTCTTAAAAATTAATGAATAAATAATTCTTATGTATTTAATTTTTTTAATTAACATAAAATTATGATATTAATATTAAGGAATTTAATAATAAATTATAATAAATTTTTCATTTTTATCTTTCTAAGTTAAAACTTTCAATATTTGAATTATGTAATTTACAAAATAATTTTTTTACATATTTATATTTAATTTTTATAAATATTTTTTCTTTCTGCAAAGAAATTGTAAATTTCAAAATAAAAATCATACGCTTTTTTATGTAAATAATATATTTTTTTATTTATGAAAATAGGTCAAAATCAGATTATTTACCGAAATAGGCTAATTTTTTAATTTAATTGAGAAATCGCCAAATCAGATGGCGATTTCTCAACTTATTTTGAGAAATCGCCAAATCAAGTGACGAT
>JBBYHL010047417.1:0-40245 GCA_038381835.1 Adansonia madagascariensis | reverse complement strand
CTCACTAAAATGATGAAGATGCTGAAAAACAAAAAATGAAAGTGATAAAGTAAGAAGTTATACCAACAAAACTTCAAGTTTTGGCCAAATAGTTAGAGCAATAGAGATGACTTGAATTTCCCTCTTTTCCTTATTGTTCATAAGCAAGAAAAAGAGAGAAATAATGATACTTTGGTTCTAGTATGGATGAGGGTGATTTCAGAATATGTAATGGTTAGGAGTGAGTGTTTTAGGGCTATTTTTGGGTGGTGAGTGAAGAGCTATAGGATTCTAGTTTTCTTGGTGGAGGAATGTGTTTTGGAAGCTGAAAATAGCTGGAATCTAACCTTTTTTACTAGGATATAAGTGGTTTATTTACACTAACATTTTAAAGCCAATTTGAAGGTGTTTTTGGTCATTTCTCAAGGGGGACAAAGTGATGTCAGCTTGATGGCTATAGAGTGGCTGTTGGGAGAACTTGCTGCCAATGTGATGGACATAGGGTGGCTGGTTTAAATGCTGAAATGATTTTCTAGCAAATAATGTGGCTGATGGTGATCTTAGTCAACAAACTAGGGAATAGGGTGATCATGTGATATTGATCTTTTTAATCTAATATAGACTTTAAAAAATGTTTTGATTAGTTCAAAAGTCTAAATTCGTAATTTGATATGGGTTTTGATCTTTTTTGATGCAAAGAAACGAGTTAAAATCAAGTTTTTGATCAATGGTAGACGAGTCAAAAATGCTCGGACCATGGAAAATGGCCAGTATGTATTGACATATTGCACAATGTATCAATATATTTGGTCCAAAAACCTTGAATGTATCAATACAATGAACATTGTATCGATACAATGATTATTGCACTGGTACTATGAACCATTGTATCGATACATTTCTTTACAGAATGCATGTTTTGGTCTTGGCATGGCCTAGTACTGATACATGAGCTCTTGTATCGATACAAAAGCTCATGTATCGATACATTTACATGTTGTATCGATACACATGGGGGTATTTCAAATTTTTGGCATGTTAGAGCATTGTATCGATACATGGGAACCATGTACCGATACATTCAAGCAAAATTATGAACTTTCTCATATCTTTTGTCCTCGAACATCTTGAACTACGTCTTTTGATGCCACATCTTTGCATTTTCCATGATCCATAGGCCTTCTTGACCTCTTCAAATACTTTCTCTCATGTTTGTGTCCTAGATTGCTAAAAATTAGCCTGGACAAAATAATGTGTCTATAGTTGCCCCTCTTTGATTGTTGCTAAGAATTAGGAACATGGCAAAGATGAATAGACATTATTTTGTCTTGGGTGGAATGACGCTTCCCAGAACACTAGGGTGTTAGGTTTTCTAAGGTTTGACCTCTTTAGGCAAGTGCTGAGTATCGTGGGTTTTTTATATGGGTGCCGCCAACTTGTGCAAACTTTGACTCAAGTGCCACTAACTTGTGCGGGCTTTAACTTAGATTAAGAGCCACCAGCTCATGTGGGCTTTGACTTGGGTGCTGCTAGCTTATGCGGGCTTTGACTTAGACTTAGGTGCCACTAGCTTATATAGGCTTTGACTCAAACTTGGGTACCACCAGCTCGTGCGAGCTTTGACTCGAGTGCCACCACCTTGTGTAGGCTTTGATTTAGACTTAGGCACCCCCAGTTCGTGTGGGCTTTAACTCGAGTATTGCCAGCTTGTACAGGCTTTGACTTAGACTTGGGTGCCATCAGCTCGTGTGGGCTTTGACTTGGGTGCTACCAGCTTGAGCGGGCTTTGACTCAGACTTGGGTGCCACTAGCTCCTGTGGGCTTTGACTTGGTTGCCATCAACTTGTGCGGGCTTTGACTTAGACTTGGTTGCCACCAACTTATGTGGGCTTTGACTCAGGTGCCACTAGCTTGTACTGGTTTTGACTTAGACTAGGTGCCACCAGCTCGTGTGCGCTTTGACTCGGGTACCGCCCATTTGTGTGGGCTTTGACATACACTTGGGTGATCATCACCCCCACTCACGTCTGTGTTCCAGATTGCTAAAAATTAGCCCAGATAAAATAAGGAATCTACACATTGGATTCTCGTAACCATCTTCATTTCTTTATTGGGCACTACAACCACATTCTCCTTATTAGGTACACGATATTAGAGCTTTGGTTTGGCAAGAAATGCTTTTTCTCCACCATTTTCCTTACAATCAAAGTTCACCTATCAAACGAGACAAACTTGGATTCTAATAAATATCTTCATTCTTTTTGTGATTAGGCACTGCATCATGTTTTCCTCATTGAGATGCATGATATTTAGCTTTAGTTTGGAAAGAAAAACTTTTCTTTCCACCATTTTTTGTGGAATCAAAGATGTCCGTTAAAGGAGACAAACTTGGGTTCTCATAACAATCTCCATTTTTTATGATTTAGCATGGCAATCATGTTCTCCTCATTGGGATACACGATATTGGAGCTTTGGTTTGGCAAGAAAAGCTTTCCTTCAACCATTTTCCTTACCATCAAAGTTCATCTATCAAATGAGACAACCTTTGATTCTCATAATAATCTTCATTTTTTTTTGTGATTGGGCACCACATTCATGTTCTTCACATTGGGATACATGATACTGTTGCTTTGGTTTGGCAAGAAAAGCTTTTCTGTCCACATTTACCATAAAATCAAAGTTCGTCCATCAAACGAGACAAACTGGGATTCTCGTATCCATCTCTATTTTTTTGGGCATTACAATCACGTTCTCCTCTTTTGGTATAAGATATTGGAGCTTTGGTTTGGCAAGAAACGCTTTTTCTTTGCCATTTCCTTACAATGAAAGTTCGCATGTCAAACAAGATAAACCTGGATTTTAATAAGAATCTTCAATCTTTTTGTGATTAGGCATTTCATCATGTTCTCCTCATTGAGATACATGATATTGATGCTTTGGTTTGGAAAGAAAAGCTTTTCTTTCCACCATTTTCTCTAGAATCAAAGTTCATTTATCAAACGAGACAAACTTGGATTCTTATAACAATCTCCATCTTTTTATGATTCAGCAGGGCAATCATGTTCTCCACCATTTTCTTTACAATCAAAGTTCGCCTGTCAAACGAGACAAACCTGGATTCTAACAATAATCTTCATTCTTTTTATGATTCGGCACTTCTTCATTTTCTCCTCATTGAGATACATGATATTAATGCTTTGGTTTGGCAAGAAAAGCTTTTCTTTCTTCCATTTTCCCTGGAATCATAGTTTGTCCATTAAACTGACAAACTTGGATTCTCATTATCATCTCCATTTTTTTGTCATTGGCCACTGCAATCATGTTCTCCTTTTTGGGTACCTGATACTGGAGCATTGGTTCTATAAGAAATGCTTTCTCTCCACCTTTTTCCTTAAAATCAATGTTCGTCCATCAAATGAGACTAACCTAGATTCTTATAATGATATTATTTCTTTTTTGTGATTAGGCACGACATCATGTTCTCCTCATTAAGATACATGATATTGATGCTTTGTTTTGGCATGGAAAGCTTTTCTTTCTAGCATTTTCTCTAGAATCAAAGTTCGTCTATCAAATGAGAGAAACTTGGATTCTCCTAATAATCTCCATTTTCTTGTTATTGGTGCACCGTAATCACGTTCTCTTCATTGGGATACATGATACTGGTGCTTTGGTTTGGTAATAAAAGCTTTCTCGCCACCATTTTCCTTACAATCAAAGTTCGTTTGTCAAATGATACAAACTTGGAGTCTCATAATAATCTTTATTCTTTTTATGGTTGGGCACTATAATCATGTTCTCCTTATTGGGATACACAATATTGATGCTTTCATTTGGCAGGAAAAGCTTTCCTCTCCACCATTTTCCTTAGAATCCAAGTTTGTCTGTTAACTGAAACAATCGATGATTGTCATAATAGTCTCCATTTTTTTGTGATTGGGCACTACAATAATGTTCTACTTATTGAGACACATGATACTGATGCTTTGGTTTGGCAAGAAAAGCTTTTCTTTCCATATTTCCCATAGAATCAAAGTTCATCCATCAAATCACACAAACTTAGATTCTCGTAACAATATCCATTTTTTTGTGAATCAGTGTGACAATCATGTTCTCCTCATTGGGATACATGATATTGGTGCTTTGGCTTTCCAAGAAAAGTTGTTCCTTCCACCATTTTCCTTATAATCAATGTTCATCCGTCAATTTAGACAAACTTTGATTCTCGTAATAATCCTCAATCTTTTTGTGATTGCACGCCATAATCATGTTGTCCTAATTTGGATACACGATACTAATGCTTTGGTTTGGCAAGAAAAGCTTTTCTTTCCACAATTTCCATAGAATCAATGTTCATCTGTAAAAAAAAACAAACTTGGATTCTCATAATAATCTCTATTATTTTGGGATTCAGCACTACAATCAAGTTCTCCTTATTGGCATACACGATATTGGTGCTTTGGTTTGGCAGGAAACACTTTCTTTTAACCATTTTCCCTACAATCAAAGTTCGTCCGTCAAACGAGATAAATCTAGATTCTTGTAATAATCTTTATTCCTTTTGTGATTAGGCACTACATCATTTCTCCTCATTGAGATATATGATATTGATGCTTTAGTGTGGTTTGACAAAAAGCTTTTCTTTCCACCATTTGCCCCAGAGTTAAAGTTCGTACGTCAAACGAGACAAATTGGGATTCTCGTAATCATCTCCATAAACACTACAATCACGTTCGTTTCTTTAGGTACATGATGTTGCTGCTTAGGTTTGGCAATAAAAGCTTTTCTCTCCACCATTTTCCTTATAATCAAAGTTCATCTGTCAAATGAGACAAACTTGGATTCCCGTAATAATCTTCATTTTTTTGTGATTAGGCATCGCTATCATGTTCTCCTCAGTAGGATACATGATACTGATGCTTTGGTTTGGCAAGAAAAGCTTTCCTTTCCACATTTTCCATAAAATCAAAGTTCATCTGTCAAATAAGACAAGTTTTGATTCTCATTATAATCACCATTTTTTGTGATTCAACACTAGAATCACGTTGTTCTCATTGGGATACATGATATTAGTGCTTTGGTTTGGCAAAAAAATCTTTCTCTCCATCATTTTCCTTATAATTAAAGTTCATCTATCAAATGAGACAAACTTGGATTCTCAGAATAATCTTCATTCTTCTTATGGTTGGGCTATACAATCATGTTCTCCTCATTGGGATACACAATATTTACGCTTTCATTTTGCAGGAAAAGCTTTTCTTTCCACAATTTTCCTTAGAATCAAAGTTTATTCATGAAAGGGGACAAACTTGAATTCTTATAATAATCTTCAATCTTCTTATGATTAGGGTCTACACCATGTTCCCCTTACTAAGATGCATGATACTGATCTTTAGTTTTCAAAGAAAAGCTCTTTTTTTCGTATTTTCCATAGAATCAAAGTTCGTCCATCAAATCACACAAACTTGGATTCTCGTAAAAATCTTTATTTTTTTGTGAATCGGTGGGATGATCATGTTCTCCTCATTGGGATACATGATGTTGGTGCTTTGGCTTTCCAAGAAAAGTTGTTCCCTCCATCATTTTCCTTGTAATCAATATTCATCCATCAATTGAGACAAACTTGGATTCTCATAATAATCTTCATTCCTTTTATGATTGTACACCCTAATCATGTTCTTCTCTTTGGGATACACGATAATGATGCTTTGGTTTCGTAAAAAATGCTTTTTGTTCCACATTTTCCATAGAATCAATGTTCGTCCATCGAACAAAACATACCTGGATTCTCATAATAATCTCCATTGTTTTGTGGTTCGGTGCTACAATCAAGTTCTCCTCATTGGTATACATGATATTGGTGCTTTGGTTTGGTAGGAAACGCTTTCTCTTCACCATTTTCCTTACAATCAAAGTTCATCCATCAAACGAGACAAACCAGTATTCTTATAATAATTTTTATTCTTTTTGTGATTGGGCACTACATCATGTTCTCCTTATTAAGATACATGATATTGATGCTTTGGTTTGGTTTGGCAAGAAAAGCTTTTCTTTCTGCCACTTTCCCTAGAGTTGAAATCTGTACATCAAACAAGATAAACTAGGATTCTTATAATGATCTCCATTTTTTGTTGTTGGGCTCTACAATCACGTTTTCCTCTTTGGGCACACAATGTTGGTGCTTTGGTTTGCAATAAATGCTTTTCTCTCTACCATTTTTCGTATAGTCAAAGTTCATCTATCAAATAAGACAAACTTGGATTCTCGTAATAATCTTCATTTTCTTTTGGTGATTGGGCATTGCAATCATGTCCTTCTCATTGGGATACATTATACTGATTCTTTGGATTGGCAAGAAAAGCTTTCTTTTCCACATATTCCATAAAATCAAAATTCATCCATTAAATGAGATAAACTTGGATTCTCATAATAATCACCATTTTTTTGTGATTCGGCACTACAATCACATTGTCCTCGTTAGGATACATGATTTTGGTGCTTGGTTTGGTAAGAAAATCTTTCTCTCCACCATTTTCCTTACAAGCAAAGTTCGTCTGTCAAATAAGATAAACTTGAATTCTTATAATAATCTTCATTTTTTTCATGGTTGGGCACTTCAATCATGTTCTCTTTATTGGGATGCATAATATTGACACTTTTGTTTTACAGGAAAAGCTTTCCTTTCTACCATGTTCCTTAGAATCAAACTTAATTCGTCAAAGGAGACAAACATGGATTCTCATAATAATCTTCATTCTTTTTGTGATTAGGCTCTACACTAGTGTTCCCCTTAATGAGATACATCATATTGATGCTTTGGTTTGGCAAGAAAAGCTTTTCTTTCCACCACTTTCCTTAGAATCAAAATTCATCTGTCAAATGAGACAAACTTGGATTCTTATAATAATCTCCATTTTTTTGTTATTAGGCACTGCAGTCACATTCTCCTCTTTAGGTACAGGATATTGGTGCTTTGGTTTGGCAATAAAAGCTTTTCTCTCCACCATTTTTCTTATAATCAAAGTTTATCCATCAAATGAGACAAACTTGGATTCTTGTAATCATCTCCATTTTTTGTTATTGGGCACTATAATCATGTTCTCCTCTTTGGGGTACACAATATTGGTGCTTTAGTTTGGCAATAAAAGCTTTTTTCTCTACTATTTTCCTTATAATCAAAGTTCATCCGTCAATTAAGACAAACTTGGATTCTCGTAACAATCTTCATTTTTTTGTGATTAGGCACCGCAATCATGTTTTCCTCAATGGGATACATGACATTGTTGCTTTGGTTTGGCAGGATAACCATTTCTATCCATATTTACGATAAAATCAAAGTTTATCTGTCGAGCAAGACAAAGTGGGATTCTCATAACCATCTCCATTTTTTTATTGGGCACTACAATCACAATCTCCTCTTTGGGTACATGATATTGGAGCTTTGGTTTGGCAAGAAATGCTTTTTCTCTACCATTTTTCTTACTATCAAAGTTCACCCGTCAAATGAGACAAACCTGGATTCTAATAATAATCTTCAATCTTTTTGCGATTGGGCACTACATCATGTTCTCCTCGTTGAGACGCATGATATTGATGCTTTGGTTTGGAAAGAAAAGCTTTTCTTTCCACGATTTTCCCTAGAATCAATGTTCATCTGTCCAATGAGACAAACTTGGACTCTCATAATTATCTCCATTTTTTTGTGATCTAGCACGGCAATCATATTCTCCACCATTTTCCTTTCAATCAAAGTTCGCTCGTCAAACGAGACAAACCTAGATTCATAAAATAATGCTTTGGTTTACAAAGAAATGCTTTTTCTCCACCATTTTCCTTATAGGCAAAGTTCACCCATTAAGCGAGATAAACCTGGTTTTTAATAATAATCTTCATTGTTTTTGTGATTAGGCACTACATCATGTTGTCCTGATTGAGATGCATGATATTGATGCTTTGGTTTGGAAAGAAAAGCTTTTCTTTCTACCATTTTCCCTAGAATCAAAGTTCATCCATCGAATAAGACAAACTTGGGTTCTTATAATAATCTCCATTTTTTTGTGGTTCAGCACGACAATCATGTTCTCCTCATTGGGGTACACAGTATTAGTGCTTTGATTTGACATGAAAAGCTTTCCCTCTACCATTTTCCTTACAATCAATGTTCGTTCATCAAATAAGATAACCTTGGATTCTCATAATAATCTTCATTCCTTTTGTGATTGGGCACTTTATCATTTTCTCCTCATTGAGATACATAATATTGATACTTTGGTTTGGAAAGAACAGCTTTTCTTTCTACCAATTTTTTTAGAACCAAAGTTCGTCTGTTAAATGAGACAAACTTTGATTCTTGTAATCATCTCCATTTTTTTGTTATTGGCCACTGCAATCACGTTCTACTCTTTGGGTACACGATACTAGAGCTTTGGTTTTGCAAGAAATGCTTTCACTCCACCCTTTTCCTTACAATCAAAGTTCGTCCTTCAAAGGAGACAAAGTTGGATTCTCATAATAATCATTTTTTTTGTGATTGGGTACTACATCATATTCTCCTCGTTGAGATACATGATATTGATGCTTTGCTTTGGCAAGGAAAGCTTTTCTTTCCACCATTTGTCCTAGAATCAAAGTTCATCTGTCAGACGAGATAAACTTGAATTCTTATAATAATCCCTATTTTCTTGTTATTGGGCACTACAATCACGTTCTCCTCATTGGGATACATGATATTGGTGCTTTGGTTTAGCAATAAAAGCTTTCTCTCCACCATTTTCCTTACAATCAAAGTTTATCTATCAAATGAGACAAACTTGGATTCTTAACACTATAATCATTTTATCCTTATTGGGATACACAATATTGACGCTTTCGTTTGGCAGGAAAAGCTTTCCTTTCCACCATTTTCCTTATAATTAAAGTTTATTCGTTTATTGAGACAATCAACGATTCTTATAACAATCTCCATTTTTTTTATGATTAGGCACTACAACATGTTCTCCACATTAAGATACATGATATTGATGCTTTGGTTTGGTTTGCCAAGAAAAGCTTTTCTTTTAACCATTTTCCCTAAAATCAAAGTTCGTCCATCAAACAAGACAAACTGGGATTCTTGTAATCATCTCCATTTTTTTGTTATTAGGCACAACAATTACGTTTTCCTCTTTGGGTACATGATATTGGACTTTGGTTAGGCAAAAAATGCTTTCTCTCCAACATTTCCCTTATATCAAAATTCATCTGTCAAATAAGACAAACCTGGATTCTCATAACAACCTTTAATCTTTTTGTGATTGGGCTCTACATCATGTTCTCCTCGTTGAGATACATGATATTGATGCTTTGGTCTGACAAGAAAAGCTTTTGCTTCCACCATCTTCCCTAGAATCAAAGTTCATTTGTTAAATGAGACAAACTTGGATTCTCGAAATAATCTCCGATTTCTTGTTATTGGGTACTACAATCATGTTCTCCTCATGGGTACACGATATTGGTGCTTTGGTTTGGCAATAAAAGCTTTTCTCTCCAACATTTTCCTTACAAACAAAGTTCATCTGTCAAATGAGACAAACTTGGATTCTTGTAATGATCTTCATTTTTTTTGTGACTTGGCACCGCAATCATGTTCTCCTCATTGGGATACATGATATTGATGCCTTGGTTTGGAAAGAAAAGCTTTCTTTTTCACATTTTCTATAAAATCAAAGTTCATCTATTAAACGAAACAAACTTGGATTCTCATAATAATCGCCATTTTTTGTGATTTGGCACTACAATCATGTTCTTCTCATTGAGATACATGATATTGGTGCTTTGGTTTGGCAAAAAAAGCTTTCTCTCTACCATTTTCCTTACAATCAAAGGTCGTCTATCAAATGAGATTTGATTCTAATAATAATCTTTACTATTTTTGTGGTTGGCACTACAATCATGTTCCTCTTATCGGGATACACAATATTAACACTTTTGTTTGGCAGAAAAAGCTTTCTTTTCCATTATTTTCCTTAGAATCAAGGTTTATCCATTAAATAAGACAAACTTGGATTCTAATAATAATCTTCATTCTTTATGTGATTGGGGTTCTACACCATGTTCTCCTTATTGAGATACATGATATTGATGTTTTGATTTGGCAAGAAAAGCTTCTTTCTCCACCATTTTCCCTAGAATCAAAGTTCATTTGTCCAACGAGGCAAATTTGGCTTCCCGTAATAATCTCCATTTTTTTTGTTATTGGGCACTACAACCACGTTCTCCTCCTAGGTACACGATATTGGTGCTTTGGCTTGGCAATAAAAGCTTTTCTTTCCACCATTTTCCTTATAATGGAAGTTCATCCATTAAATGAGGTAAACTAGGTTCTCATAATAATATTCATTTTTTTGTGATTAGGCACCACAGTCATGTTCTCCTTTTTGGGATACATGATACTAATTCTTTGGTTTGGTAAGAAAAGCCATTCTTTCCATATTTTCCATAGAATCAAAATTCATCCATTAAATGACACAAACTTGGATTCTCGTAATAATCTCTATTTTTTTTAAATTGGAATGACAATCATGTTCTCCACATTGGGATACATGATATTGTGCTTTAGCTTTCTAAGAAAACCTTTTCCCTCTACTATTTTCCTTAGAATCAATGTTCATCTATCATCTGATACAAATGTCGTTTCTCATAATAATCTACATTCTTTTTGTGATTGGGCACAACAATGATGTTCTACTTATTAGGATACACGATATTGTTGCTTTAATTTTGTTGGAAAAGCTTTTTACTCCATCATTCTCCTTGTAATCAAAGTTTGTCCATCAAGTGAGACAAACTTGGATTCTAGTAATAATCTTCATTCTTTTATGATTGGGCATGACAATATGTTCTCTTCATTGGGACACATGGTACTATTGCTTTGGTTTGGCAAGAACAGCTTTTCTTTCCACATTTTCCATAGAATTAAGTTCATCCATCAAATGAGACAAACTTGGATTCTGGTAATAATCTCCAAATTTTTGTTATTGGGCACTACAATCACGTTCTCCTCTTTGGGTACGTGATATTAGTGCTTTGGTTTGACAATAAAAGCTTTTCTGTCCACCATTTTCCTTATAACCAAAGTTCATCCGTTAAATGGGACAAACTTAGATTCTAGTAATAATCTTCATGTTTTTGTGAATAGGCATCACAATCATGTTCTCCTCAATGGGATACATGATACTGATGCTTTGGTTTGTCAAGAAAATCTTTTCTTCTCATATTTTTCATAAAATCAAAGTTCATCCGTCAAACGAGACAAACTTGGATTCTCATAATAATCTCTATTTTCTTGCTATTCGACACTTCAGTCACATTCTCCTCATTGGTATACATGATATTGGTTCTTTGGTTTGGCAAGAAAAGCTCTCTCTACCATTTTCCTTACAATCAAAGTTCATCCATCAAATAAGACAAACTTGGATTCTTATAATGATTCCATTTTTTTGTGATTCAGCATGGCAATCATGTTCTCCTCATTAGGATACACGATATAGGTGTTTTGGTTTGGCAAGAAAAGCTTTCCCTCTACCATATTCCTTACAATTAAAGTTTGTCCATCAAATGAGATAACCTTGGATTCTCATAATAATCTTCATTCTTGTTGTGATTGGGCACTTCATCATTTTTCCCTTATTGAGAAAAATGATATTGATACTTTGGTTTGGCAAGAAAAGCTTTTCCTTCTGCCCTTATCCCTAGAATCAAAGTTTGTCTTTCAAATAAGACAAACTTGGATTCTGATAATCATCTCCATTTTCTTTGTTATTGGCCACTACAATCACGTTTTCCTCTTTGGGTACACGATATTTGAGCTTTGGTTTTGCAAGAAAAGCTTTCCCTCCACCATTTTCCTTAAAATTAAAGTTCATCCATCAAATGGGACAACCTTGGATTCTCATAATAATCTTCATTTTTTTTGTGATTGGGCACACCAATCATGTTTTCCTTATTGGGATACATGATATTGTTGCTTTGGTTTGGCAAGAAAAGCTTTTCTTTCCATATTTACCATAAAAATCAAAGCTCATCCATCAAATGAGACAAACTGGGATTCTCGTAACCATCTCCATTTTTTACTGGACACTACAATCATGATCTTCTTTTTGGGTACATGATATTTGAGCTTTTGTTTTGCAAGAAATGTTTTTTCTTGACCATTTTCTTTACAATCAAAGTTAGTCGATCAAATGAGATAAACCTAGATTCTAATAATAACCTTCATTCTTTTTGTGATTGGCTACTGCATCATGTTCTCATCATTAAGATACATGGTATTGATGCTTTGCTTTGGCAAGAAAACTTTTCTTTCCACCATTTTCCCTCGAATCAAAGTTTTTTCGTCAAATGCAACAAACTTGGATTCTCATAATATCTCCATTTTCTTATTATTGGGCACTACAATCACGCTCTCCTTATTAGGAGACACAATATTGGTGCTTTGGTTTGGCAAAAAAAGCTTTTTCTCCACCATTTTCTTTACAATCAAAGTTCGTTTGTCAAATAAGACAAACCTGAATTCTCATAATAATCTTCATTCTTTTTATGGTTAGGCACCACAATCATGTTCTCCTTACTGGGATACCCAGTATTGATGCTTTCGTTTAGCAAGAAAAGCTTTCCTTTCAACCATTTTCCTTACAATTAAAATTTGTCTGTCAATTGAGACAATCGATGATTCTCATAATAATCTCTCTTTTTTTTTATGATAAGGCGCTATAATCACATTCTACTCATTAGGATACATGACACTGATGCATTGGTTTAGGAAGAAAAGCTTTTCTTTCCATATCTTTCATAGAATCAAAGTTTGTCCATCAAATGAGACAAACTTAGATTCTCGTAACAATCTCCATTTTTTTGGGAATTGGCATGACAATCATGTTCTCCTCATTGGGATACTTGATGTTGGTGCTTTGGCTTTCAAGAAAAGCTTTTCCCCCCACCATTTTTGTTATAATCAAAGTTCATCCGTCAATTGAACAAGCTTGGATTCTTGTAATAATCTTTATTCCTTTTGTGATTAGGCACCCCAATCATGTTCTCTCTTTGGGATGCATGATACTGATGCATTGATTTTGCAAGAAAAGCTTTTCTTTCCATATTTTCCTTAGAATCAATGTTTGTCTGACAAGCAAGACAAACTTTTGGATTCTCATAATAATATCCATTGTTTTGTGATTCGGTACTACAATCATGTTCTCCTCATTGGTATACATGATATTGGTGCTTTGGTTTGGCAGGAAATGCCTTACAATCTAAGTTTGTCCATCAAATGAGGCAAACCTAGATTCTCATAATAATTCCCATTCTTTTTATGATTGGGCACTACATCATGTTCTCCTCATTGAGATACATGATATTGAAGCTTTGGTTTGGTTTGGCAAGAAAAGCTTTTCTTTCCACCATTTTCCCTAGAATCAAAGTTCGTTCATCAAATGAGACAAATTGACATTCTCGTAATTTTCTCCATTTTTTTTGTTATTGGACACTACAATCACAGTCTCCACTTTGGGTACACGATATTGGACTTTGGTTAGGCAAAAAACGTTTTCCCTGTAACATTTTCCTTACAATCAAAATTCATCTGTCAAATGACATAAACCTGGATTCTCATAACAACCTTTAATCTTTTTGTGATTGGGCTTTACATCATGTTCTCCTCATTGAGATACATGATATTAATGCTTTGGTTTGACAAGAAAAGGTTTTTTTACTACCATTTTCCTTAGAATTGATGTTCGTTCATCAAACGAGACAAACTTGGATTCCCGAAATAATATCTATTTTTTTGTTAGTGGGCACTACAACCACGTTTTCCTTTTTAGGTACACGATATTGATGCTTTGGTTTGGCAATAAAAGCTTTTCTCTCCACCACTTTCCTTATAATCAAAGTTCATCCATCAAATGAGATAAACTTGGATTCTCATAATAATCTTTATTTTTTTTGTGCGCATGGCACCCTCATCGAGATACATGATACTGATGCTTTGATTTGCCAAGAAAAGGTTTTCTTTCCACGTTTTCCATAAAATCAAAGTTCATCCATCAAACAAGATAAACTTGGATTCTCATAATAATCTTCATTTTTTTTTGTGATTAGGCACCGCAATCATGTTCTCCTCATTCGGATACATGATACAGATGCTTTGGTTTGGCAAGAAAATCTTTCCTTTCCACATTTTCTATAAATCAAAGTTCATCTATTGAATGAGACAAACTTAGATTCTCATAATAATTACCATTTTTTCTTGTGATTTGGCACTACAATCACATTCTCCTCATTAGGATACATGATATTACTGCTTTGGTTTTGCAAGAAAAGCTTTATCTTCACCCTTTTCCTTACAATCAAAGTTTATCTGTCAAGTAAGACAAACTTGGATTCTCATAATAGTCTTCATTCTTTTTGTGATTGGGTACTACAATCATATTCTCCTTATTGAGATACATAATATTGATGCTTTCATTTGGCAGGAAAAGCTTTCCTTTCCACCATTTTCCTTCTAATCAAAGTTTATCCGCCAAATGAGACAAACTTGGATTCTCATAATAATCTTCATTCTTTTCATGATTGGGCTCTGCACCATGTTCCCGTTATTAAGATATACGATATTGACGTTTTGGTTTGGCAAGAAAAGCTTTTCTTTCCACCATTTTCTCTAGAATCAAAGTTCATCCCTCAAACGAGACAACGTGGATTCTTGTAATAGTCTCCATTTTTTTGTTATTGGGCACTACAATCATGTTCTCCACTTTACATACATGATATTAGTGCTTTGGTTTAGCAATAAAAGTTTTTCTCTCCACCATTTTCCTTAAAATCAAAGTTCATCCATCAAATGAGATAAACTTGGATTCCTGTAATAATATTTATTTTTTTGTGATTGGGCACTGCACCCTCATGGGATACACAATATTGATGCTTTGGTTTGCCAAGAAAAGGTTTTCTTTCTATATTTCCATAAAATCAAAGTTTGTCCGTCAAATGAGACAAACTGGGATTCTCGTAATCATTTCCATTTTTTTTATGGTGCACTACAATCATGTTCTCCTCTTTGGTACATGATATTGGAGCTTTGGTTTCGCAAGAAACACTTTCTCTCCACCTTTTTTCTTACAATCAAAGTTCATCCGTCAAACGAGATAAACCTATATTCTCATAATAATCTGCATTCTTTTTTATGATTGGGCACTACATTATGTTCTCCTTGTTGAGATACATGATATTGATGCTTTGGTTTGGCAAGAAAAGCTTTTCTTTCCACCATTTTCCCTAGAATAGGAGTTAGTCTATCAAACGAGACAAAATTGGATTCTCATAATAATCTCTATTTTTTGTTATTAGGCACTACAATCACGTTCTCCTCATTGGGTACACGATATTGGTGCTTTGGTTTGGCATTAAAAGCTTTTCTCTCCACCATTTTCCTTACAATAAAAATTCATCCGTCAAATGAGATAAACATGGATTCTCGTAACAATTTTCATTTTTTTTTATGATTGGGCACTGCAACATGTTGTCCTTATTGGGATATATGAAACTGATGCTTTGGTTTGGCAAGAAAACCTTTGGCAAGAAAAGCTTTCCTTTCCACATTTTCCATAAAATCAAAGCTCATCCGTCAAATGAGACAAATTTGGATTATCATAATAATCTCCACTTGTTTGTGATTCGACACTACAATCACATTCTTCTCATTGGGATACACGATATTTGTGCTTAGTTTGGCAGGAAAAGCTTTCCTTCCACCATTTCCTTACAATCAAAGTTTGTCCATCAAATGAGACACCCTTGAATATTCATAATAATCTACATTTTTTAATGATTTAGCATAGCAATCATGTTCTCTTCATTGGGATACATGACATTGGTGCTTTGGTTTGGCAAGAAAAGCTTTCCCTCTACTATTTTCTTTACAATCAATATTCATCCATCAAATGAGACAACCTTGGATTCTCGTAATAATCTTTATTCTTTTTATGATTGGGCACTTCATCATTTTCTCCTTATTGAGATACATATATTGATGCTTTGGTTTGGCAAGCAAAGCTTTCTTTATGCCTTTTTCCCTAGAATCAAAGTTCATCCGTCAAACAAGATAAACTTTGATTCTCGTAATCATCTCCATTTTTTTGTTATTAGCCACTACAATCACATTCTTTTCTTTGGGTCTGAGTTAATTTTCTTAGCAACCTGGGACGTGGACATGAGAGGGGGCAATGATTTTTTTTAGCAACCCTAAACCACTTTAAGTTAACCAAAAATTGACTTTGGCGTTCGATCAGAATCCTATCGAAACCAGACGAATCAACCTAATCAGTCAAACAGTCTCCAAATTGTTGGCAATGCCTTCCAATTGTTAGGAAAATGATTGAGACTCTGGAATCAGGAAATGTAATAATCCAAATTCTTGAGAATAAATTTTTTATCGTATCCCTAGTGGAGCCGGGACAACCTATAATCCTTAGCGGGATTAGGAAACTTCCTGTCTATAGTTGCAACAAAGATGAATAGCCATCCTTATCAGAGTCTGAATGATGTACGAGAAAAACTATGCCCATCTCCCGTATTAGACTTCACATCATGCGATCATGGTAGCATTCCACATCATGCATTCACATTACCATCACACATCATGATTTTTGCAACATTACTTCAATCCAGGTTCACCAAACCTCCAAGGATTCCTTGTTAAGAACTCTAAGCTTCGTAAACAAAGCATTATTCAGGAGGCACCTATCAAGAAACCTTCTTAAACCCATACAAGCTTGTAGCAACAAACTTGTCTATAAATAACCGGATGTCAATCATACCCACATCAAACCTGCAAGTTAGTGGCACCTTTTTCAAAGCCCATAAGTCATTTTCAAAGCCCATAAGTCAGTGGCACCTTTTTAAAGCCCACAAGTTAGTGGCACCTTTTCAAAGCCCATAAGTCAGTGCCACCCTTTTCAAAGCCCACAAGTCAGTGCCACCCTTTTCAAAGCCCCTAAGTTAGTGGCAGCTCTTCAAAACCCCTAAGTTAATGGCACCTTTTCAAAGCCCACAAGTTAGTGGCACCTTTTTAAAACTCACACAAGTTGGTGGCACCTAGTCTAAGTCAAAGCCTATACAAGCTGTTGGCATCCAAGTCCGAGTCAAAGCACACACAAGCTGGTGGCACCCAAGTCTAAGTCAAAGCCTGCGCAAGCTAGCAGTACTCGAATTAAAGCCCATTGACACGAGCTGGTGGCAGCCAATCTAAGTTAAAGCCTGCACAAGCTGGTGGCACTCGAATCAAAGCTCATACGAGTTGGTGGCACCCAAGTTTAAGTCAAAGTCTGCATAAGCTAATGGCACCCACATCAAAAATCCATGTTGCTCTGCACCTGCCTAAGGGTGGAAAACCTAACACCCTAGTAGGGAAGGTAAACCCTACAAAATTCACTTAAACCTCTATCAGGATTGCTACTAATACACTGCACTTATCATAGCAAAGTATTAATTATAATTTATTTCATTACAGGTGTTCTGGGGAGCGTCATTCCACCCTGGACAAATTAGAGTCTATTTGTCTTTGCCCTATTCCTAATTCTTAGCAATGGTCAAAGAGAGGCAGCTGTAGACATCGTATCTTGTCTGGGCTAATTTCTTTTAGCAACCTAGGACATGGATGTGAGAAAGGGCAAAAAAAATATTTTTGAAAAGGTCAAGAAGGCCTTGAGAGGAGCCAAAAGATTAGGCCTCCCAAATCGGGAAATGCAATAATCCAAATTCTTAAGAATAAATTTTTTGTCGCATCCCCAGTAGAGCCAGGACAACTTACAATCCCCCGAGGGATTAGGAAAATTTCCATCCATAGTTGCAACAAAGAAAAATCACCATCCCTATGAGAGTCTGAATGATGTATGAGAAAAACTATAGCCACTTCTCCCGTATTAGACTTCACATCATGCAATCATGATAGCATTCCACATCATGCATTCACATTACCATCGCACATCATGATTTTTGCAATGTTACTTCAAGCTAGGTTCACTAAACCTCTAAGGATTATCTGGTAAGAACTCTAAGCTTCGTAAACCAAGCGTTATTCAGGAGGCACCTATCAAGAAACCTTCTTAAGCCTACATGAATTGGTGGCAATAAACTTGTCTGTAAATAATTGGACACCAATCATACCCGCATCAAGCTCATAAGTCAGTGGCACCCTTTTCAAAGCCCACAAGTTAGTGGCACCTTTTTCAAAGCCCACAAGTCAGTGGCACCTTTTCAAAGCCCATAAGATAGTGACACCCTTTTTAAAGCCCATAAGTCAGTGGCATCTTTTTCAAAGCACATTTCAAAGCCCGCAAGTTAGTGGCACCTTTTCAAAGCCCATAAATCAGTGGCACCCTTTTCAAAGCCCACAAGTCAGTGGAACATTTTCAAAGCCTATAAGTCAGTGGCACTTTTCAAAGCCCATACAAGCTAGTGGCACCTAGTATGAGTCAAAGCCCATATAAGCTTGTGGCATCCAAGTCTAAGTTAAAGCCCACATAAGCTGGTGGCACTTAAGACTAAGTCAAATCCCGCACGAGCTAGCGACACTCAATTCAAAGCCTACTGACATGAGCTAGTGGCACCCATATCTAAGTCAAAGCCTGCATAAGCTGGCAGCACTCAAATCAAAGCCCACATGAACTGGTGCCATCCAAGTTTAAGTTAAAGTCTACACAAACTGGTGACATCCACATAAAAAATCCACATTACTCTGCATCTGCCTAAGAAGGTCAAACTTTAGAAAACCTAACACCCTACTAGGGAGGGCAAACCCTACAAAATTCACTTAAATCTCTATCAAGATCACTGCCAATACACTACACTTATCATAGCGAAGTATTAACTACAATTTATTTCTTTGCAAGTGTTCTAGGGAGCATCATTTCACCTCAGATAAAATAGTGTCTATTTGTCTTTGCCCTATTCCTGATTCTTAGCAATGGTCAAAAAGGAGTAGCTATAGACACCTTATTTTGTCTGGGCTAATTTTTTTAGCAACTTGGGACATGGATGTCAAAAAAGGCTAAAAAAGTATTTTTGAGGAGGTCAAGAAGGCCTATGGATCATATGAAAGATAAATGCAAAGATATGGCATCAAAAGATGTAGTTCAAGGTGTCTGGGGACAAAAGATATGAAAAAATTCATAATTTTGCTTGAATGTATCGATACATAATTCTCATGTATTGATACAAAGCTCCAACAATCCAAAAATTTGAAATGCCCCTATTTATATCGATACAACATGTAAATGTATCAATACTTGAGCTTGTGTATCGATACAGGAGCTCATGTATCGATACTAGGCCATGCCAAGACCAAAGCGTGTATTCTGTAAAGAAATGTATCAATACATATCAACATATATCGATACAACAAAGCATTAAATTGATACAATAGTTTATAGTATCGGTACAATGATCATTATATCGAGACAATATTCATTGTATTGATACACTCAAGGTTTTTGAACCAAATGTATCGATACATTCTACAATGTATTAATACATGCAAGCCATTTTCTATGGTTCGAGAATTTTTGACTTATCCACTATTGATCCAAAACTTAATTTTAACTTTTTTTTGCATAAAAAAATCAAAACCTATATCAAATTATGAATTTGGACTTTTGAATTAATCAAAATATTTTTGAAGTCTAAATTAGATCGAAAAGGTCAATGTCACATGATCATCATACTCCTCCCTATTTTGTTAACCAAGATCACCATCAGCCACCCTATTTGCTAGAAAATCATTTTAGCATTTAAACCAGCCACCCTTTGTCCATCACATTGGCAACAAGTTGCTCCCTACAGCCACTTTATAGCCATTAAGCTGACATCACTTTCTCCCCCTTGAGAAATGACCAAAAACACCACTAATTTAGCTCCAAAATGCTGGTATAAATAGACCACTTATATCTCAGCTGAGATTTTGGGAGATTCCAGCTCATTTTCAGTTTCCAAAACATATTCACACATCAAGAAAACCAAATCCCCTAGCTCTTCACTCAGCACCTAAAAGCAGCCCCAAAACACTCACTCTCAACCATCACACATTTTGAAAATCACCCTCATCCATACCATAACCAAAACCTCATTTTTTCCTCTTTTTCTTGGTCATTAACAACAAGGAAAAGAGGGAAATTCAAGCTATCTCTACTATTCCAACTATTTGGCTAAAAATTAAAATTTTGTTGGTATAACTTCCTACTTTATCACTTTTATTTCTTGTTTTTCAGCATTTTCATCATTTTAGCAAGCTTTCCATGGTTCCATCACCCTTTTAGGATTCTCATTCATTATTGTGGCTTTTGCTTGTGGTAGTTTAGGATTTGGATGCCTGAATGCCCATTTAATGTGCAAAATGCCTTATTTCATCCTCATTATTTTTATAGCTCTTCCTCATGCATTTTATGTCATATCCATGCATCTTGTTATGATTAATCCATGTATAAATCCTTAGCCTAACATATTTCAAGCATATTTATACATTAGCTTGCATCTTGTCACAAATCATTGCCATTTTCAGCATCTAAAACATTTTTTGTTAAAGTGTGTAACACTTTCTTTATCTAGACCATTGGCACATCCCCATTCATGTTATGTGCCATCTCTTTCTATGTTTGTTGTCTTCTCTTTGTCAAAGTGCATGTTTGATGGCTGTAAAAAAAATAATGATTTTCAAAACCTCCCCAAGCCAAGCATGCTAACCTCAACCAATAAGGACTAGCATGAACTTAGTATTTTCCTTAAAGTTAACTAAAAAATCTTAGGGAAGATGAAGTTTTCCAGATTAGTAATCCTAATTAAATGAGCTTAAAACTTCTGATTTTCTAACAAAAATGGCCTTGCACTTGTTCCTTAAATGTTTGTGCCTCATTTTTGAGTTAAAACCTTGAGTGGTATGACCAACGGGTTGTTTCATTGTCCCAAATTACTCAGGGGCTATGCAAATGAGTTCGCGATGCTCATGTCACTCTTCCCCTTCAGTCATGGATGGCTAAATGTCGATGACTTGAGTTTGCACCCGTAAACATAGAGAAAATAAGAAATATCCTCCACTTTGCTTTGTCCTTTGCTGGCAGCATCACTGCTATAAATTGCAAAATCATTTTAAAATCCCAAATGATTTTTCATGAATTTTATAATAATTTTCTCCAAAAGTGTTAAAATACTTTAAAATGAGGTTGTGTTCACCGTGGATCAGTCCAGATGAAAGAGTTATGATTTTTAAACCTAGACTGTCCAAAATCCTAGGAGTTAACAAAATGCATTTTGTTGGGTCCTTTAGGCCTACTAAACAATTTTTTCAAATCCGTCTAACATTTTTCCTAAAAACTTCATGAAAGGTATTATTTGCAATTTTTCAATACCAAACGAGTCCAAAATGATTTTTTGAATTTTGACACACCTTTTTCCTTGCATGCTCTATCAGTAGCGTAATTGACCCAAATTTGAAAATTTATTTCCCCGAAAAATGATTTTTTAGGATATTAGGAATATTTTTAGATTGACCCTTGTCAAGTTACCTTTCTGACAATGTCTTGTCCATCCTCTAAAGCCTTCAAACCAATTCGAAATAAATTTGGAAAGTGGGAACACGGATGCTATCCCCTGTTCTTGGCCCTGGTCAAAATTAAGTTATTTTCTCAAATTTCCTCTCGAGACATTCAAATATCTCCGTATCACCCCGATCAGACTTGAGAACATGCTTTGACCTCCCACAAGCTCGGATCAAGGCACGAATATATTGTTACATCTTTACCATCCTCGTTCACAACTTCTTTTGCCAAAAATCATCAAAATCTCACTTATTTTCTAAATCATGAAGTTTTGTCAACTTAAGTTTTCTAACTTGACTTCTTTGAAGAGTGTCAAATATGTCACTTTTGGGGATACTCTAACCCTAACCTTTTGAGGGGATGCTGCAAACCCGTTTTTCAAAATTATCAAGATTTAAAGATCTTCCTTTGTTAAAATTATTTGTCATCCTCGAGGATACTCTAACCCTATCTTTTGGAGGGGATACTCCAACCTTATCTTTCAACTATAATTAAATTTTTTTTCTTCTCAGATTTCCACGAACGTGTCAAGAGTCAAGCCTGTTCTTATTTAAAAAGGAAACCTCATTTAATCAAGGAACCCAGATCTGTCTTGAAAATTATCGATTCAGTTATTCCTTGATAATCGATGCCAATTGTGAGATAAATTCCAATAATCCATCCCTTCTTTTTATCATTACATTGAATGGTTCATGTTATGTTACTTCATTCATTGCCTTACTAACGTGATTTCTTTGTGATGATTATTCGCATTCATAGTTTCAAATCATTTCAAGTAAAATTAAATGTGATGTTCTGCGTCGGTATCTCTCTAGTGCCCAAAATGGAATATTTCATTTTTAAAGTAAAACTCAGAGGTCATTTTTATTAAAAGTTTCTATATTTCCGATCTACTCGGGGTGTATATGAGATTAAATCTTTTCATCAAAACTTGGATTTGTATTTCTATAAAATTGATGCATTAAAAGAGGGTTATATCAAAATAGTGACAAGTTAAGATCGAAGGAATCAAAACTGAGATAAGACATAACTAGTAAGGTACTGATTTCGGGTGTCACGAAGAGGTTTATGCCTCATTGTGCGTAACCAACTCCTAAACTCAAATTACAAATTTTTGTACCATACAAACCATGAGATCGATTTTTCCAGTTTCGTAACTTAAGACATAGGTTTCAATCGGTATTTGATCATGCCTAGCCTAAAATGATTGGTGGCAACTCCAAGTCTTAGCCATTTTGATGGTCATCCGAGACCAATAAGATGAGCGATTCATCTTATGGTCCCCTTCACTATATCACGAGTCGAGAATTCATATTTTCTTATTCTCATCATATTGTAAAGGAAAAGTCTCTGGTCAAGAAGACATTTCCTAGTCAGAAAAATATTTTAAGTCACATACACCATAGATCCATATGGATCCACCCCCCGGCATGTTATGATAGCTTAGCAACTCCACTGGGGATCATATAGAGAGTTAAACCAATAACTAGTTGTATCTTACGAGGTTCTTGGTTCCTTCGATCTTTGATCATTATTTAACTATGACCATTTTTTTGTTTTGTCAACTAATCTTTTATTTGACATAATTATCAGGATTGCCTTATTTTTGAATAATCTTCAGTTTAATAAAATGGTAATACGGTATTAAGCAAAAATGTTTGATCATTTCCCTGTCCACACTGCATACTTGCATATGCATTAGAGTCTTACCAAACTCCATGGAAAGGTTATAACCTAATCATTAGGAGGAAGTGAGCTATCTGCCTTCAAGAGTAACCCTCCACATAGGCATAGCAATAACTTCCTAGATGTAAATTACCTATGTCTCTTGTGAGCAACCCTCTGCATTGGCATAGAAAAATACATCATCAGATTGAACCCGTTCTGCCAAACCCATGATGGGCTTAGGATCAAGGTGCCTTGATTGTCTTTATTGGATAGAAGAGCAATTTGGATACCTATTTAGGCATCAACCTAAACCTTATATAATGAGCCCTACGAGCTAAACTGTGTCAAGCCATATCAGAACGCTGCTAGAATACCCAAAGAATAGGGTCACTTAGGGAAACATCCTTAACCTTTGCTCTTAATTACCATAATTATATAGGTGACAATGATTATACAATTGTCACCCGCATCTGCATTTTTATCATTTAGCAAGGCAAGCCAACGTGCCACCCGAACAACGGCTAATCTTTGTCTAAATAAGTGATGATGAGCGAAAAACCATTATTCACAATGTCTTATGCTGTAAGCCATTATGCTATCCGAGTCATGGCTTAATGAGCATCTGCACTAATGGTGGTAAAAGAATATTACCACTGGTCGGTTATTTTTCCATCAAAATAAGATATTGCATCACCTTATAAAGGGTGGATCGCATCCTGACATGTTGAAATGCTGCTCGTTTCTTATTTCACTACCTTGGTTGAGACATGTTATGAATATTTTGTTCTAATGTTCTTAAATTATTTATTTCCTTACATTTATCTCCTATATGTTCCCCTAACTTATTTTCCTTTTGTTTGTGTTTTGCTGTATGCATCATCTCATCATAACTATCAAGACTATCATCATTTTGGGATAATTATTCTGGTTTTGTTTTCAGCAAGAGGCATAAGTTATGGAGCAACAGCTTATCTCCACTATCGAGTCCTTTCAAAATGTCAAAGCATGGTCAGAAGGTCACCAATGTCAAGATAGGGACATCTTAAAGCCTAACTATATCTTAAAAATGCATAAAAGGGTCAAGATCAATTTTCATCAGAATGAATGTCGGGAATTGAAGCACATTTGGGATAGTTAGGATAACAACGAGAAAGAAGCCTTCACTAAAAAGTACAGGATATAGCTCTCTTACTTTGAGTTTAATTGGATGATGGCTTGTTGCAAGCAGCAGCATAGTCCTGGAATCTGGGCTACCGATGTTTCACCTTCAATCAACAAGATTTAGTCCCTATCATTAATGAATACATAGCTTTACTCAACATAGAAATAGGCTAAGTCTGACCAGATTTACTGCAAAGCATTATCGCCTCTTTCATTTAAGAAAAGGTTGCAGCAAATTCTTGAAGCCACAGAAGCATAGGTTGACAGTCACATCAAAGTAAAAGGGAGTAGGGAATGCATCTCTTGGGCTGGCTTGAAAGAGGCTATGGTAAATCTTTCTAACTAGAAGAAAGTTCAAGATGTCTACGCTCTGGCAATCTACGGTCTCATCATATTCTCAAAGACTTTGGGTTATGTAAAGGTGGCAGCCACAGATTTCTTTTCTCGCCTATGTTGCGACATTAACCTTACTTCTGCCATCATTGCTGAAACCATTCACACCCTTAGGTTTTGTAAAAGAATGAGAACAGGAAGCTTTATCGAGTGTGCCCTATTGCTTTAGATATGGCTCCTAGGCCATCTTTATGTTAGGGAGAAAAGAGCTAGGTGAAATTTCTTCTTCAAGTTTAGTCCTCTTTCCACAGTATTAACAGAAGAATGGCATCAAGATAAGACAAAAAAGCATTAGGTCGAGGAATTATGAAATGTCAAAGAAGAAAAAATCACATGGAGAGCCCCATCAGTGTTCCCTCAATCAGTTGCGTACAGATATGGAGATGACACTTGTTTTTGCTCCTAGGATTATGGAGAAATACCAGTTATGCTCCTTTATTGGTATTGTGTCATTTCTCGTGCTAGCAATTCATCCCATTCTTTAAAGAATCGGGACATTGGGTTTTTGAATACGGAGATCCCAATTATAAGCAAAAGTCCAGTTAGCTTTCCAAGCCTAGAATAAGGTCCACTATATGGAAAGATACTGGAGAGGAAGCCTCACCACACCTAGATACATAGAATAGAGACTTCACTATATCAATGATCCATTGCCATAGAGGAACCGCTTTCTAAGATTGAGCTACTTAGGAAGGAGTTCGAGTGAGAAAATGCATCATTTGCTACTAAAATCTCTCAACTTAAGGAGGAAAAAGGCCAGCTAGATATGGATATCTATCTTAGGAGCGGTGAAATAGATCGAGTTGTTAAAGAAAGAGATTGCTTCAAAGATGACCTCGAAAGCCTAACCAAGGATTATGTGACACTCTAAAAAGCTAACAAGTCTAGATGTATTGGCAAGACATTAGTCGAATAGGAAACAAAAGTTCCAATCTTAATCATAAGCTAAATCAGCAAAAGGAGGAAGTTAGAACCAGCAAAGAAAAGTTCACGAGGGCATATGCTCTTGCTTCCACCTACCAATGAAGGAATCAAAGACTCGAGGCCCAAATGCGAGATGCGAAAGCCATCAGGGTTGAAAATAAAGCCCTTACTTACAAAATCCAAGAGTTAGAACAGTCTCTCCAAGTTCATCAAGGTCATATCAATGAACTAACAAGGGCTTCCGAGCAATGCGAGTTAGAGTGGTAAGCGATAATCGACCAAGCACGTCTGAGTTACCAAATGCAATATCAACACTTCACTGAACAAGTTTCGATGTCTTAACAAGAGGCAGATGACATGATTAAAGTAGGTCAGTCCATAAAGCAAGACATTGTACCTGTTAAAGATCATGAGCAATAACTTTTAGTTTTCTTGATCATGTGATTACATAATGCAGATACTTTCAGATTTAATCATGTTGTAAAAGAAAATCCGTTTTGTGACTCTATGAATGATTTTATTGACAAAGCTGTTCCAAGAATCAGTTGTCTCTAATGCATATGCACATTTAATTTTACCATTTTCATTACACTTGCATCAATCATTCATTATCTTAACTAATTATTGCATCATAAATGCTCATCAATAAATACATTTTAAAATAAAAGTCTAATACCGAAATTAGGCCATAAAAGTGCAAGGGATTCTGAGAGCAATCAAGAACATAAAACCTTACATACTGCACTACTACAACACATGACACTGTAAGCAAATCATGGAGAGTGATCATGAAGCTCCTATTGAGTGACTCGAGCTAATGGTCAAGGAATCACAAGACCAGATGCTTCGTTAGTAATACGAAATGCAAAATTAAATTTCAAAACTTATAGAACTAATAACCACCTCTATGAAAGAAAAAGGGCAAGCCAACACTGCTAAAATAAGGAATGATCCTCCCAACGCTGAAAGTCCCCCTGCCAATAATCCAGAACCTGCCCAAGGGGAAACTAGACAAGAACAACGGCCTGCTCCTACACCTACTGCTCTGACTTTGCCAGTCATCTACCTAAATCACATTGTGGTAGGTCAATTTATTCTTGGTACTTAAAGGGTGAATGTAGGAGTTTCATTGACAGATTTGATAACCCTTAACCATAAAGAACCAGAGAGAACAAAAGGTCAAAAGTCCATCATGACTATGAAAAAAGTGAACAATTTACAACTATTGGAAAAACACCTTCAAGCTATCGAGGGGAGTGACAAGTTTAGAGCTCTTGATGCGTAATCGCTGTCTTTGGTATCCAACCTTGTCATTCCCCTAAGGTTCAAAGTCCTAGAGTTTGAGAAGTTTAATGGAACCACTGACCCTTTTGTCCATGTCTGAATGTACCTACAAAAGATGGCTAGGTATGAAAAAGATGAAACATTGCACATCCATTGCTTCCAGCATAGCCTCACTAGGGCAGCAACTCAGTGGTATATCGAGCTAAATAATGTGAAAATCCAACCATGGGCTAACTTAGCTAAGGCCTTTCTAAATCAATACTAGCACGTGTTAGATTAAGCGCCGGATTGACTTTCCCTGATGAATTTTGAGAAGAGATCCACTGAAAGTTTTAGGCAATACGCCCAAAGGTGTAGAGAAAAAGTAGCCCTAGTCCAGGCTGCCTTTATAGAAAAAGAGATAACATTCACTTTCATTCACACCTTACATGCTTTTTATTACGATAAGCTCGTATGGAATGCCACCAAAAACTTTACAAACTTGTTCTCTCTAGAGAAATAATCAATGAAGCCATTATGAGTGATAGAATGTCTATCTGGGAAACTGCTAGATTGAGTAAGAAGCCTATTGTCGATAAAAAGAAAGAAGGAAAGGCCAATGCCATAAATTATGTCGACTCACCTTAGCCAAGACAACGTCAAGCACTTAACCCTCACTACTTAAGCATGCCATATTCTCTTCCTGTCACAATATCCCCACAGCCAATTTATGCCATAACCAATAACCTATCATGTAATCCCATCAAACCCACCACAAAGGTACTCTCTGCAAGTCCACCAAAATACCAATTGAATAACCAATGATGCACCTGGTAATCGAGGTGCAAATCAACAAAGATAACATTTTGATCCCATCCTTATGGCCTATAAAGAGCTCTGCCAAACCTTGCTCCAAAATCATTTAATGGCCCTAATCTATTTTTTTAAAAAAAAAGCCATTATAATCGCAATGGTACAACCCTATCGCCCATTATGAATACCATGCTAGGACAGTAGAGCATGACATTGAGAACTGCATATCTTTCAAATAAAATGTTCAAAATCTAATTAACTCAAAAGACTTATAGTTCGGGATGAATTAGGGACCAAATGTTGCCACCAATCCTTTACCAAACCACACTGAGCCGGCTATAAATATGATCGACATTAAAAATGAATATAAAGCCAAAGCAAGCATAGAGGATGTAAGCATGCTAATGTTCTTGATCTGGCAAGCATTGATTCAAGTCAGGTTGCTCGATGCAACAGAAAAATCAGAAGATAATCCTGACAACTACTGTGACTTCCACACAGTTGTAGGTCATTCCCTAAAAACTTGTAGGGAGTTTAGGTCAATGGTTCAAAGAATGATGAATGAAGGCCAAATAGAATTCTATCATCAAATCAAACCTGCTGCTGAATCTATCAACATAATAAGAGACAAAACCATGCAATCACCTTACAGAAGAAACCAACCCCTCATTCTTTATGGCAATCAAGTCTCGAGGTTAATTTTTTGACACCTACACCAAAGTTAGTTGTCAAGGTACCTAAACCATTCTCGTATAAAAGCAACAAAGCTGTCCCATAGAAGTATGAGAATCAGGTAGTGATGATCAAAGAACTAACTCCTGTAACTGCTACAATGGAACTGTCAAGAGTTAGTCACCTAACTCATAGTTGTAGGTGTTATCCTCACCTAGCTTAAGAAAAATAAAAGGTTGATGCATCTCCAAGCACTAGTACCACTCAGGCCTGAGCAAAGAATTTAGAGCCTAAAAAAGTCAAAAAAGCAGTGAGTGAAAAAAAGCTACGAAGTTTCTCAAGTTTATCAAGCATAGTGAATACTCCATTGTAGACCAGTTAAGTAAACAACCCGTAAAGATTTCTATGCTATCTTTGCTTCTTAATTTAGAGGTTCACCTAAATGCATTACTGAAGGTGTTAAATGAAGCATATATGCCACTAGACGTCTCCGTGGGCAAATTGGATCAGCTAGTAAACAACATCATAGTCGATAACTATATCTCCTTCACCGATGATAAGATCCTACCCGGAGGTAGGGGCAGTTATAAAACCCTGTATATCACTACCCATTGCAAGGGACACATTTTGCCCAAAGTACTCATAGACAATGGGTTAGCCCTTAATGTTATGCCCATGACTACATTAAGCAAACTCTCTATCGATCAGTCCAAAATCAAGAGTAGCCATAACATAGTCTAAACTTTTGATGGAACATGTCATGAAGTAATTGGAAATATCACAATCCAGCTCCAGATAGGCTTATGTACATATAAAGTTGACTTTCAAGTTATGGATATTAATCCATCTTACAACTGCCTATTAGAAAGGCCATGGATACACTTCACTAGGGTCGTCCCATCTCTATCCATCAGAAGCTCAAATTTATGATTGATGATAAAGTAGTCATCATCAAGGTTGAAGAAGAAATGATCGCCACTGCTTTCACTGAAGAGATCTACATAGAGCCTAATGAAAATGTACCAGAGTCATCCTTGCAATCCTTCAAGTTCGTTAATGCAATATTTATGGGAGAAGGATTGCTAATAGTTAAACCCCACTTGTCGAAGAGTACCCACTCAGGTTTAGAAATGACCGTTAGCAAAGGTTTTCATGCTAGAAAAGGGCTTGGAAAAAAATCTACAAGGGATGGCCTGAACTCTATAAGTTATCACTTAAGTCAACAAAAAAGGCTTAGGATTCATGGCTATTGCGTAGTCAAGAAAGCAGTAAGAAAGAATGATCCATAACTAAAAGGTGACTTAATCATTGGGTCGACAAGGGGAATCAAAGCTAGTAATGTTCTTATCTCTCCATGAGATATTCTATTTGGGAGGACTGATCGAACCAAACCGTTCAGAAGAGCAAGAGGCTAAAGATGTCTTGGTCATCTTAAATAGAGCACTTTACAACTTCTATTTCTAAGATACCGAGCCATAAAATGCGTGTCCTTCGATTAGGACTGATTTTTTATGTCAGGGTCATGATGGAAGCCTCTACACTTTTCTTATCCCTTTCATGTAATTTTAAGAAAGGAAAACCTACCTACCCTTGTCCAAAGGTAGATAGGTGTCCTATGTACTAGGCACTTTTGTTACACATTATCAATGAAATGACTTTTGCATATATCATTCCATATTCTACGTCTATTTCACTTTTCAACCTTTTTGTCTTCATTACTCTTTTACCTTCTTTTTTATCCAAATCCCTTGATTGTGTGTGTGCTTTTTACCATGTTTATTTCTTCACCCTGTCAGGTGTCCTAACGATGGTGATATGGATGTGTCTAATGGGTTGCTAAAGATCGATTTTGAACAGTTAGTTTGCACTAGTGACATTAATCCTAAAGAAGATTTCGAAGAGAGCTTCATACCACCAGACTTTTTAAGATTAGTTGAGAAGGAGAAGAAGCAGATCATGCCCCATGAAGACCCAACAAAAGTTATAAATCTGGGTACTCAAGAGGATCAAAAGGAGGTTAAAATTAAAACTTTAATAAAGTTGATAACTAGGATCGAGATGATAGACCTACTTTAGGAATATTGGGATGTATTCACTTGGTCATATCAAAACATGCAAGGACTAGACACTGATATAGTGGTCCACAAGCTTCCCATCAAGCCTGGATGCAAACCAATCTGGCAAAAGTTAAGGAGGATGAAGCCGAAAATGCTCCTCAAAATTAAAGAGGAAGTCAAAAAGTAGTTTGATGCTGGGTTTATTGAAGTAGCCAAATATCTAGAATAGGTTGCCAATATAGTCTCAGTCCCAAAGAAAGACGGCAAAGTATGAATATGCGTTGATTATTGGGATCTAAATTGAGCTAGTCCTAAGGATAGCTTCCTACTACCCCACATCGATGCTCTGGTAGACAACACGACCAAGAATTCTTTGTTTTCCTTTATGGATCAATTTTTAGACTACAATCAAATCAAGATAGCACCCAAAGACATGGACAAAAGAACTTTTGTAACCATGTAAGGGATGTTTTGCTATAATGTCGTACCCTTTGGACTAAAAAATGTTGGGGTAACATATCAATGGGCCATGGTAGCCCTATTCCATGACATGATGCACAAATAAATTGAGGTCTACATGGATGACGTGATTGCCAAGTCAAGGAAAAAGGGTGAGCATGTCATAGACCTTCAAAAGCTTTTGGAATGGCTATGAAAATTTTAACTCAAATTAAATCCTGCCAAATGTACCTTCGGAGTCACTTCGGGCAAGCTTCTAGGCTTTACAGTTAGGGAAAAAAAGATTAAAGTTAACCCAGACAAAGTTAAGGCCATTTAAGATATGCCACCACCTTAAACCCAAAAGAAAGTGAGAAGCTTTTTGGGGAGGTTAAACTATATTGCTAGTTTTATGTCCTAGCTCACTGATAAATGTGACCTCATCTTTCGGCTCTTTCGTAAACAAAATTCGGGAGAGTGAAATGAGGCATGTCAAGAAGCCTTTGATAAAGTTAAACATTATTTGTCAAGCCCACTAGTATTAATACCATCGGTGCTTAGTCAACCTTTAATCCTTTACTTGGTAGTCTTTGACAAGTATATGGATTGTGTATTAGGGCACCATGATAAGTCAGGAAATAAGAAACAAACAATCTACTACTTAAGTAAAAAGTTCACGAAATACAAGTGCAACTACTCCACAATCGAGAAGTTATGCTGTGCTTTGGTATGGACAATTAAAAGACTCAAGCAGTACATGCTATATCACAGCATATGGTTTATTGTAAGGCTTGATCCTATCAAGTATCTATGCAAAGCCCTTGCACTATCAGAAAGGTTGGCTAGATGGCAAGTCCTACTTTCTAAATATGACATTGCTTATGTCAGTCAGAAGGCCATCAAGGGTAGTGCAATAGCTAAATTTTTGGCAAGTCGAGTGGCAGATGATTAAGAACCCTTAAGTTTCAACTTCCCAAATAAAGATCTAATATGCATTTCTGAAGACCAAAATGCCTCTAACCAAGATCGATCTTGGAAGATGTATTTTGATGAAGCATCAAATGCTCTAAGACATGGAATTAGGGCAATATTGATGTCACTCGATAGGAGTCATTATCCATTCACAACAAGGCTAAGCTTTGATTGCACAAATAATATCACAGAATATGAAACTTGTGTTATGGGGCTTCAAGCAGCCATTGAGAGGACCGTCAAGACATTATAGGTACTTGGTGATTTAGCCCTAGTCATCTACTAATTGAAAGGGGAGTGGCAAACTCATGACGCCAAGCTCATGTAGTATGGGAAGCTGATAGTAGAACTCAAGAAAGAATTTGATGATATTAATTTTTGAAACTTACCTTGAGAAGAGAACCAAATAGCCTATGCTTTGGCTACTTTGTCATCCATGTTTAAAGTTAACCAAGAGTCGGATGCTGCTTCCATCTAAATGAGCATTTACATAACTCTAGTTCATTATCATAGCATTGAAGAAAAGAAAGATGGCCTATCGTTGTACTATAACATCTTTTGCTACATCAAGGATCAGCAATACCCAAAACATGCAACCGAGATTGATAAAAGAACTATTAGAAGGCTGGCTACGAGATTAGTTCTTGATGGAAAAACCTTATACAAGAAGAGTCACGATCAAGTATTATTTAGATGCATCAACGCTCCTGAAGCTAAAAGGATCTTAGAAGAAGTTCATGAAGGGATTTGAGGCACACATGCTAATGGACATCGGATGGCTAAGCAAATCATGAGAGTGGGTTATTACTGATTGACCCTCAAGAGAGGTTGCATCAATTACACCCAAAAATGCCATAAGTATTAAATCTATGCAGACAAGATCAATGTCCCTCCATCCCCACTTCATGTCATGACGGCCCTGTGGCCCTTCTCTATATGGGGCATGGATGTAATCGAGCCAATCACCTATAAACCTTCTAATAGGCATCATTTTATCTTGGTAGCAATCTACTATTTCACCAAATAGGTGAAGGCTACCTCACATGCTAATGTCACTAGATCGACTATCTGCAAGTTTGTTAAGTGGGACATCATACGTAAATACGGCCTCTAGAACCAAATCATCACAGACAATGCAAGCAACTTAAACAATAAAATGATACAAGTGGTCTGCTTATAGTTTAAGATCCAGTATCACAATTTTGTCCCTTATCGCCTAAAGATGAATGGGGGAGTTGAGGTGGCCAATAAAAACATCAAAAGAATAGTTAAGAAAATGGCTGAGACTTACAAAGACTAGCATGAGAAGCTATCCTTTGCATTTAATGCCTATTGAACCTTAGTTCACACTTCTACAGGTGCTACCCTATTCTTCCTTGTCTATAGGATAGAAGTTATATTACCTATCAAAGTCGAGATCCTTTCTCTCAGAGTCTTCATGGAAACCAAACCTGAAGAGGCTAAATGGGTCAAGAACAGATATGACCAGCTTAACCTCATCAAGGAAAAATGCATGAAAGCCATCTACCATGGTTAAATGCATCAAAAATGCATTATTCAGGAGGCACCTATCAAGAAACCTTCTTAAGCCCATATGAGCTGGTGGTAACAAACTTGTCTGCAAATAACTAGATACCAATCATACCCAATCAAGCCCATAAATCAGTGGCATCCTATTCAAAGCCCATAAGTTAGTGGCACACTTTTCAAAGCCCACAAGTCCGTGGCATCCTTTTTAAAGCCCACCAATCAATCACTCCTTTTTAAAGCCCATAAGTCAATGGCACCCTTTTTAAAGCCCACAAGTCAATAGCACCTTTTTAAAGCCCACAAGTCAGAGGCACCTTTTCAAAGCCTATAAGTCAGTGGTGCCCATAAGTCAGTGGCACCCTTTTTAAAGCCCACAAGTCAGTGGCACCTTTTCAAAGCCCACACAAGCTGGTGGCACATAGTTTGAGTCAAAGCCCATATAAGCTGGTGGCATCCAAGTCTGAGTCAAAGCCCACACAAGCTGGTGGCACCCAAGACTAAGTCAAAGCCCGCACAAGTTAGTGGCACTCGAATCAAGCCCATATGAGCTTGTGGCACCCAAGTTTAAGTCAAAGCATGCATAAGCTGGCGGCACTCGAATCAAAGCCCACATGAGCTGGTGGCACCTAAATTTAAGTCAAAGTTTGCACAAGTTGGCGGCACCCATATAAAAAATCCATGTTACTTTGCACTTGCCTAATGGCATCAAACTTTAGAAAACCTAACACCCTAGCAGGGAGGGCAAGCCCTACAAAATTCACTCAAACCTTAATCAGGATCACTACCAATATACTACATTTATCACAGCAAAGTATTAATTACAATTTTTTTTTATAGGTGTTCTGGGGAGCATCATTCCACCTCAGACAAAATAGTGTTTATTTATCTTTACCTTGTTCATGATTCTCAATAACGGTTAAAGAGAGGCAGCTATAGACACCTTATTTTGTCTGGGCTAATTTTTTTTTAGCAACCTAGGACATAGATTTGAGAGAGGGCAAAAAAGTATTTTTGAAGAGGTCAACAAGTCTTATGGATCATATCAAAGATAAATGCAAAGATATGGCATCAAAAGACATACTTCAAGGTGTCCTGGGACAAAGGATATGAGAAAATTCATAATTTTGCTTGAATGTATCAACACATGGTTCTCATGTATTGGTGCAATGCTCCAACGATCCAAAAATTTGAAATGTCCCCATTTGTATCGATACATAAGCTTATGTATTGATACAGGAGCTCATGTATCGATACTAGGCCATGCTAAGACCAAAGCATGCATTTTGTAAAGAAATGTATCGATACATATCAACATATATCAACACAATAAAGCATTGAATCGATATAATGGTTCATAGTATCAGTACAGTGATCATTGTATCGATACAATGTTCATTGTATCGATACACTCAAGGTTTTTGGAGCAAATATATCGATACATCCTGCAATGTATTAATACATGCAGGCCATTTTCCATGGTCCAAGAATTTTAGATTCATCCACCATTGATCCAAAACTTGATTTGAACTTATTTTTTTGCATCAGAAAAGTTCAAACCCATATCAGATTACGAATTTTGACTTTTGAATTGATCAAAACATTTTTAAAGTCTAAATTAGATCAAAAAGGTTAATGTCACATGATCACCCTACTCTTCCCTAGTTTGTTGACCAAGATTACAACAACCACTTTATTTGCTAAAAAATCATTTCAGCATTTAAACTAACCACCTGATGTCCATCACATTGGCAGTAAGTTGATGCCTACATCCACTGTATAGCCATCAAGCTGACATCACTTTGCCCCCTTAAGAAATGACCAAAAACACCTAAAATTTGGCTTTAAAATGCTGGTATAAATAGACTACTTATATCTTAGCTGAGATTTTGGGAGATTCTGGCTCATTTTCACCTTCCAAAACATATTCACACATAAAAAAAACTAAATCCCGTAGCTCTTCACTTAGCACCCAAAAATAGCCCTAAAACACTCACTCTCAACCATTACACATTTTGAAAATCACTCTCATCTATACCAATACCAAAACCTCATTGTTTCTCTCTTTTCCTTGCTTATTAACAAGGAAATGAGAGAAATTTAAGCCATCTCTAACTATTTGGCCAAAAATTGAAGTTTTATTGGTATAACTTCCTACTTTATCACTTTTATTTTTTGTTTTTTAGCATCTTCATCATTTTAGTGAGCTTTCCATGTTTCCATCACCCTCTTAGGATTTTCATGCATTATTGTGGCTTTTGGTTGTGGTAGTTTAGGATTTTGATGCCTTAATGCCCATTTGATGTGCAAAGTGCCTTATTTCATCCTTATTATTTTGATAGCTCTTGCTTAGGCATTTTAATGTCATATCCATGCATCTTGTTATGATTAATCCATGTATGAATCCTTAGCCTAACATATTTCAAGCATGTTTATACATTAGCTTGCATTTTGTCATGAATCATTATCATTTTTAGCATCCATAACATTTTTTTGTCAAAGTGCATAACACTTTCTTTGTCTAGACTATTAGTAAAGTTAGCATCCCTATTCATGTTATGTGCCATCCCCTTATATTTTTGTTGTCTTCTCCTTGTCAAAGTGCATGTTTGATGGCTGTAAAAAAACTAAGTTTCAAAAGCTACCCAAGCCAAGCATGCTAACCTTAACCAAAGAGTATTAGCATGAACTTAGCATTTTCCTTAAGTTAACTAAAATTCTTGGGAAAGATGAAGCTTTCCATATTAGTAATCTTGATTAAACGAGCTTAAAACATCTGGTTTTCTAACAAAAATGGCCTTGCACTGGTTCCCTAAATGTTCATGCCTTGTTTTTTAATCAAAACCTTGAGTGGTATGATTAACGGACTGTTTCATCATCCTAAATTACTTTGGGGCTATGCAAATGAGTTTGCAATGCTCATGCCACTCTTTCCCTTCAGTCATGGATGTTCAAATGTTGATAACTCGAGTTTGGACCCATAAACATAGAGAAAATAAGAAATATCCTCTACTTTGCTTTGTCCTCTACTGGCAACATCACTGATACAAATTGCAAAATCACTTTAAAATCTAACATGATTTTTTTTTTAATTTTATAATATTTTTCTCTAAAAGTGTGTCAAAATATCATTAAAATGAGGTTGTGTTCAACCTCAGATCAGTCCGAATGAAAGAGTTATGATTTTTCAAACCTAGATTGTTTGAAATCCTTAGAGTTAACAAAGTGCATTCTGGTTGGGCCCTTTAGGCCTACTAAATGATTTTCCCAAATCCGTCTAACATTTTTCAAAACGTTCATGAAATTCCCTTTCTAGAAAGGTATTATTTGCTATCTTTTGATACCAAATGAGTCTAAAATGATTTTTTTGAAGTTTGATAGACCCTTTTCCTTGCATGCTCTGTCAGTAGTGTAATTAACCTAAATTTGAAAATTTATTTCCCTGGGAAGTGATTTTTTAGGATATTAAGAATATTTTTAGATTGACCTTTATCAAGTTACCTTTTTGACGGTATCTTATCCATCCTCTAAAGCCTTCAAACAAATCTAGAATAAAATCAGAAAGTGGGATCGTACAATGCTGTCCTCTATTCTCAGTCATGGTCAAAATTAAGTTATTTTCTCGAATTTCATCTCGAGACATTTGAATATCTCTGCATCACCCCGATCAAACTTGAGAACATGCTTCGACCTCCTATAAGCCCTTATCAAGGTCCGAATATATTTTTACATCTTTACGATCCTTGTTCATAACTTCTTTTACCAAAAATTGTCAAAATGCTCTCTCATTTTCTAAATCATGAAGTTTTGTCAACTTAAGTTTTCCAACTCAACCTCTTTGAAGAGTGTCAAATATGTTACTTTTGGGGATACTCCAACCATGACCTTTCGAGGGGATACTCCAACCCTGTTTTTCAAAATTGTCAAGATTTAAAAATTTCCTTTGTCAAAATTATTATTCATCCTTGACGATACTCCAACCTTATCTTTTCGAAGGGATACTCCAACCTTGTCTTTCAACAACAATTAAATTTTTTTTCTTCTCAGATTTCCATGAACGTGTCAAAAGTTAAGCTTATTTTTATTTTAAAGAAAAAAACTCATTCAATCACGGAACCTAGATCTGTCTAAAAAATTATCGTTTTAGTTATTCACAGATAATTGATGCCAATTGCGAGATAAATTCCAATACTCCATCCTTTCTTTTTATCATTACATTGAATGGTTCATGTTATGTTACTTCATTCGTTGCCTTGTAACGTGATTTCTTTGTGATGATTATTCGTATTCATATTTTCAAATCATTTTAAGTAAAATTGAAGGTGATGTTCCGCATAGGTATCTCCCCAATGCCCAAAATGCAATATTACATTTTCAAAGTAAAATCCAAAGGTCATTTTTATTAAAAATTTCTATATTCCCCATTTATCCGGGGCGTATATGAGATTCAATCTTTCCATCAAAACCTGGATTTGTACTTCTATAAAATTTATGTAGTTAAAGAGGATTGTATAAAAATAATGATGAGTTAAGATCGAAAAAATTGAAACTGAGATAAAACATAACTAGTAAGGTACTGATTTTGGGCGTTGCAAAAAGGTTCATGCCTCATCGTGCGTAACCAACTTCTGAACTCAAATGGCAAATCTTTGTACCATGCAGACAATGAGATTGATGTTTCGAGTTTCGTAGCTTAAGACATAGGTTTCAATAGGCATCCAATCAAGCCTAGCCCAAAATGATCGGTGGTAGCTCCAAGTGTTGGCCACTTTGTAATGGTCATTCAAGACCAATAAGATGAGCGATTCATCTCATAGTCCCTCTGACTGTATCACGAGTCAAGAATCTATACTTTCTTATTCTTATCACATTGGGAAGGAAAAGTCTCGGTCAAGAAGACATTTTCTAGTCAGAAAAATATTTTAAGTCGCAAACACCCATAGATCCATGAGGATCCATGCCAAGAAATGTTATGATAGGGTACATGATATTGGGGCTTTGGTTTTGCAAGAAATGCTTTCTTTTTACCCTTTTCCTTATAATCAAAGTTCATCCATCAAATAAGACAAACCTGGATTCTCATAATAATCTTTATTTTTTTATGGGCAGCACATAATGTTCTCCTTATTGAGATACATGCTATTGATGCTTTGCTTTGGCAAGAAAAGCTTTTCTTTCCATCATTTTTCCGAAAATTAAAGTTTGTCCGTCAAATGAGACAAACTTGAATTCTCATAATAATCTCTATTTTTTTGTCATTAGGCACTATAATCACGTTCCATTTATTGGGATACAGGATATTGGTGCTTCGATTTAGCAAGAAAAGCTTTCTTTCCACCATTTTCCTTACAATCAAAGTTTATCTGTCAAATGAGACAAACCTGGTTCTTATAATAATCTTCATTCTTTTTGTGGTTGGGCACTACAATCATGTTCAATATTGACGCTTTCGTTTAGCAGGAAAAGCATTTCTTTCCATCATTTTTCTTATAATCAAAGTTTATCCGTCAACTAAGACAATCAACAAGTCTCATTATAATTTCCTTTTTTTTGTGATCGGGCACTACAATCATATTCTACTCATGGGGATACATGATACTAATGCTTTGGTTTTGCAAGAAAAGCTTTTCTTTCTACATTTTCCATAAAATCAAAGTTCATCAATCAAATAAGACAAACTTGGATTCTCGTAACAATCTCCATTTTTTTATGAATTAGCATGACAATCATGTTCTCCTCATTGGGATACATGATATTGGTCCTTTGGCCTTCCAAGAAAAGCTTTTCCCTCCACTATTTTTCTTATAATCAAAGTTCATCCATCAATTAAGGCAAACTTGGATTCTTGTAATAATCTTCTTTATTTTTGTGATTGCGCACCCCAATCATGTTCTCCTCTTCGAGATACATGATACTGATACTTTGGTTTGGCAAGAGAAACTTTTTCTTCCACATTTTCCATAGAATCAATGTCTGCCTGTCAAACCAAACAAACTTAGATTCTCATAACAATCTCCATTGTTTTGTGATTTGGCACTATAATCATGTTCTCCTCATTGGCATACATGATATTAGTGCTTTAGTTTGGTAGGAAATACTTTCTCCCCATTATTTTCCATATAATCTAAGTTCATCTATCAAATAAGGTAAACTTAGATTCTTAAAATAATCTTCATTCTTTTTGTGATTAGGAACTGCATCATGTTCTCCTCATTGAGATACATGATGTTGATGCTTTGGTTTGGTTTGGCAAGAAAAGATTTTCTTTCCACCATTTTCCCTAGAATCAAAGTTTGTCTGTTAAAGGAGACAAACTGGGACTCTCGTAATCATCTCCATTTTTTTGCTATTGGACACTACAATCACATTCTCCTCTTTGGGTACACGATATTGGAGCTTTGGTTTGGCAAAAAATATTTTCTCTCTAACATTTTCCTTAAAATTAAAGTTCATCCATCAAATGAGACAAACCTGGATTCTCATAACAACCTTCATTCTTCTTGTGATTGGGTTCTACATCATGTTCTTCTTATTGAGTTACATGATATTGATGCTATGGTTTAACTGGAAAAGCTTTTCTTTCCACCACTTTCTTTACAATTGAAGTTTGTCCATCAAATAAGACTAACTTGGATTCTCATAATAATCTCTATTTTTTTTGTTATTAGGCACTACAATCATGTTTTCCTCTTTGGGCAGATGATATTGTTGCTTTAGTTTGGCAATAAAAGCTTTTCTCTCCATATTTTCCTTATAAT